>JABUQX010142098.1:5000-19308 GCA_015478945.1 Trachelipus rathkii
TCAGAAATTTAAAAAAAAACGAAAAATCATTGCCTGCTTATCTAGGAATAGAAGAAAATAATATATATATATATATATATATATATATATATATATATATATATTATATATATATAGTTGCTATATATATATATATATATATATATATATATATATTAGTTTGACTGTAAAGGGTCAATTGGCTATCAACATTCAAAGAAAGTTGAACAAAATGTAACGGACTAAAAAGAGAAGAGGAAAATAACGAAGTTATTCGGTGTGTTACATGAAAGAAAAAATAAATAGTCTCATTATATATATATATATATATATATAGATAAGAGAGAGAATATATAAGAGATATATATATATAAAATATATATATATATATTATTGCAATTAATGGTCAGATATACATATATATAAGCTGAAGTGTTTTATATATATATATATATATATATACTCCTCTGTTCTAAAAGTAAGTTTACTGAATATCCATGAACGACTGAGTAATGTAGCTCCTCTGTGACGTATACGAGTGGATAGCTAGTTACCTAGGCTATATCCATACTAGTTTTAACCAGATTTATAAAGTCATTCTTGCACTACATCTGTTTACAGCGTGTGTTCTAACCTCGTTACATTTTTGCACTACATCTTTGCATGGGCGTGTTTTCTATCTCTCTTCTAATAGCTTTTTGATGTAGGTAAAATATTAGAACAGGTACGCTATCAAATTTATGTGAAACGTGTTCAACACTGAGACATTAGTTTTTTTTAAACGAAGCTTATGGGGATGCCATTCTATCGAGACTATGGTTTAAAAAGTTATATATAAATTTTCTAAATATGTTTGAGAATGCTTCATACAACCTTTCTAAGATCAATCCAGCAACAAGTATGAAATGTGGAAGTCACATGATTATTGAAGACCGTTATTAGTGTCAGAGTGATGCAGAAGAAACTGGTTTGCTAAAAATGCAGTTCCTAGAATAACTGAACTATCACAGGCGAAAATAGTAAAACTAGTGCCGAAAGATCAACGGGAGAAGAAATGAATAAAGCTGTAATATTGGAGATTTACATGCAGACTTGAAATGGAGGCACAATTTTTTTAGATGCAGTTATGTATGATAATCATGTGTTTTGGACTACCATCCTGAAACCAAACGGCAAGTGCGGAATGGCACACAAAAATTCTCCTCGTTCGAAGAAAGCACGCGTATGAGCAAGTCTAAGGTGAAAACACTGATTATTGTTTTTTCGACAGCCGTGTTATTGTGCACAAAAATTATATACCACCAGGAAAGAGACAGTTAATCACGTTCAAAGATGTCTGGAACGACTGAAAATGAGTCTAATGTAATTAGAACAGATATTGCAGATGACATTGGTGCTGCACCAATAGATTGTAGAATTTATAAAGAAAACATTCAAGTACTATCCTCCATATGCAGCCCAGATCTAGCTCAAAGTATACTTTTCCTAGGTTGAAATGAAGTTAAAGTGTCATTATTTGGGACTATGGAAAACATAAAAAAAACACAATGTTTAGATCAATATACTTTGAAATAGACTGTAGTTATTAATGAAGAAGAAATGTTGAACTATCGCAATACTTTGTATAGCCTAAAGATACATTTTTCTGGTTGTTAGTGGTAACTGGCATTGTTTCTTTTAAAGTATTATGGCATTTAAGCCATCTCGAGAAGAAAGAATTTGTTGCTTAAACAGTACTCGGAATAAGGCCATATATATATATATATATATATATATATATATATATATATATATATATATATATATATATATATATATAAATATATATATATATATATATATATGTGTGTGTGTGTGTGTGTGTGTGTGTGAATATATATGTATCTCGTAAACGGTGCAGAAAGAGCCTAATTAATCTTGCAAGAAGACAATGAAGTTAAGCAGGGATTTAAACTTTCTTTAAGCATATAAAGAAACGAGCCTTGTTGAAAGAAGATTGCTAAGAAACTTTTACATCAACAACCCTTGCCCCCTCCCCCCACCATAATGCAACATACAAGAGTGAAAACAATAGGTACGCTGACAACTCTTTTTGTCCAAGAGGTCACACTTAACTAATTGATACTATTAAGAAAATAACAAACTTACAATCTCAATTAAATGTACATAAAAACAGGTATTATTTCCAGAAGATTCTCTCTCTCTCTCTCTCTCTCTCTCTCTCTCTCTCTCTCTCTTCTCTCTCTTCTCTCTCTCTATCTCTCTATAAGATGAAGAAAAAAGGATGATAGATATCTCTATAAAGTATTTAATGTTGCAATAAATAAAGATATACATATATATATATATATATATATATATATATAATATGTAGCCAATGAACGTCTATCCAATTTTCGGGTTCATTACCTACAGCAGTAGGTTCTTGGTCAGGCAAATTGAATTATATATAATTTCATATCCAATAATATTTATTTATCTAGTCATAAAAGCCTGCTTCACGAAACACAATTTAAAATTTAGCCACTGTGGACGTGGTTTCGCATCCAAATGAGCAGACCAGAGAGAGAGAAGGAAAGAGAGAGAGAGAGAGAGAGAGAGAGAGAGAGAGAGAGAGAGAGATAGAGAGAGAGTTCATGTGTTCTATTCTAGATTATTCTGGTTGTGGAAGGGCCGTTTTTAGATGTGTGGATATTGAGATTGTAATTCACTGTGCCAAACTGTAATTAAATATTTAAAACTCTTCAAATTATTGGAAAAAACTAGCCGTAATCCAGATTGAAAGGAAAATTACGATCAGAGAGAGTATATATATATATATATATATATATATATATATATATATATATATATATATATATATATATATATATATATATATATATATATATATATATATATATATATAATAGTATAGTTTATATATATATATATATATATATATATATATATATATATATATATATATATATATATATATATATATATATATATATATATATATAACTTGGGCTTACCAAAAAGTAACCGTTATAGTTTCTCCATAGATCTAGTGTTTAAAATAGTGTTGTAATTAACCAAGTCCAATATATATCTATCATTTTTTATCATATCGTAAAAAAACTAGCAGAGTACGTTTAAAGGTTATTTTTATTATTATTATTATTATTATTATTTTTATTATTATTATTATTATTATTATTATTATTATTATTATTATTATTATTATTATTATTATTATTATTATTATTATTAATTTATAATGGGTAATCAGATAGTGACAAGCAAGCAACCAATAGTCAATGTATTGAACTTTTAGTTTACTACCGTTGGAACAAGCATATCAGCCGAAGTTTCTGAGACAGATATATCTTTTGTTGTTTTAAGACAACACGATGGACAGATTATGCATTAGAAAGTATATTAGATTCCAACGTTGTCTTTGCTTTAAATAGTCCTAAAAATAAAAGCTCTTACATTCATATAGTGCACCGAACTGAATTTAAAATTATTGATAAAAAACACCAATAGTAGTCACTCTTTCATATAACCAATCTCGAAATAGAAAGCATCTTCCCCAATACCATTCCCTCATACCCTTTTGGGCGAACCCCTCGAAGCCAAAATAAACCCTAGAGTTTCACCTACCGCGACAGATTCCCACTTTGGTATCTCGTTAGTATTGGGGTTCATGCTTTGTATAAGACCCACAACCATGCCAATCTCACAAAACCACACCATTCACTCCATTTCAGCTATTCTAGATTTGAACCAAACCACATTTATTTCTGTTCAAACACTTTTTTACTGATTTACCCATCTACTTTCTCTTCCGTCTCCCAGTCGGTCACTTCCCGACACACTCGCCACCATAAAACCATTTAACAAATTGACTCAAATCCATGCTTTCTAAATAACTAAACCACATTAATACACTCACATTCATTCTCTCATCTACTCTTTCCTTTGCATCACAAAACTGCCTAATACGTTCATTCATCAGTTTATCAATTCTTCCCATACCTAATACGTCCCAAAGATTGCCATAAACATGCAATGTAGATCCAGGTTAGTAGATCGATGCCTCCTGTTCTTCACTATAGTTTCACCATCAGCATATTTGGGTCACGAGATAACACACTCTCAAGAAAATCCTGTCGCACTGATTCAAAAAAGATGATTTCCAGACACTTTCCTACCATTCGCAATTCTTCCTACAACACTCAGGATTCATCTATTCCTCTTCTATCCAATCTATATAAGATATGAAGAAAGAGTATATATATATATATAATAAGAAGATAATATTTATATGTATATATAAATATATAAAAGAAAGAAGAAATATAATATAAAATATATATGTATGAGAAAGAAAATAATAAAATTAATTATTTTGTTAAAGAAACTTGCTTTTACTCTTCTTGGTTTAAAGTGGTTATTGCAATATTTAAAGGTAGCAGAGAAAGATACATATATATATAATATATATGAGAAAGGTATATATATATATATATATATAATAGTGTATATATATATATATGACTATTCGAATTCAAGCTAACTTTTCTATATTTCTGCTGCATGTAAAGACCCTTTTAGCTGCTAACTTAGTGAAGACTGTTGAGCAACACATCAGCTGCACATTACTAAAACTTTAACCAACAGGGACAGCCACATTCTTTGCCTTCTTTCAAGTCAAGTTCAAGTTTGACTTGAAGAAGGCCAAAATGAAGAAAGTTAATCCTGTTGACTTATCAGCTATATGATGGCTAGAATGGGTTTGTCATCATATCCCAAACTAGAAGGCCAGCACTCTATAAGGTCTAAAATAGTAAGGCATATAAGAGAGAGATAGAGATAGATATGGATATAGATATATACATATGAGTGGTAGACAGATGTATATGTAGCAGGCATATGAACATAATACATGTATGAAAGATATGATATATATATATATATATATATATATATATATATATATAATTTCTGCACCTACAAATATTTTGCTCTTATCTACATATACTTTCATACCCTTCATTTTAAACACTTCATTTTAAACACTTCATTTTAAACACTTCTCAAGCTTTCTTAATATTCATCACACAAAACTCCAAATCATCAGCATACAGAAGCAGTAGTATCTCAAATTCTTGATTTGTATTTATTGAATTGCCTAGCACTCATCCCTCAGGCAACCTGAATTTAATATCTTCCTTTATCATTCCAGTGTTAATCCAGAGTATAATTAAAGAAAAAGACACTAACCACTATTAGTATTAAATCATTCACTTTAAACTAATTTATTCTTAGACATCCTTTAACGTATATACTTTTGACTCTATTCAGAAGCCTACTACCAACACCATATATCACTATCAACATCTGCAACAGAGCTCCCTATTAATCCTACATACAGCTTGTTCAAAAAAAACTTCATAAAGTTTTCTTTTCTCATTTTCTCACTATTGGTATCAATTTAAAAATTTCATCCCCACACTCATCTACCACTTCCAAATGCTCTCTCTTTCCTTCTTCTTCTTTCTCTCTCTCTCGTCCTCTCTCTCTCTCTCTCTCTCTCTCTCTCTCTCTTTGTTCTTCACTAATCATCCCCTCAGGCTCTCGACGCAATCTTTCAACCAGAATACCTGCAAATTTCTCCCCAACAACGCTCAATAAACTAATTACCGTGTAGTTTCTACAGTTCCCCTTATCACCCTTACTATTATAAAAGGAGACTGCCACTGCTCTCCTCTAGTCCTTCGGAACTACATCTTTCACAAAGGATTTGTTAAACAACTTCATATCCCAGTCAATCACAATCTCATCCTCATTCTTCTTGACTCATTTCACCATAATTCAATCTAACGCCATGACTACTATTCTTCAAACTTCCCACCTTTCTACACTAACTTTCCTCTTCCGTTCTAATTAACTCATTCCCAAAGTACCCATTTTTTCTTACACCATTAAACCCACACACATTCACTATCACCTCTTCATCACCGCCAAAGTTATGTAGATTTTCGAAATGCTTCCTCCACACTGTCCTCAAATCTATCTCATCAGTCACAAAAGCACCATCACTTTTCATTTTTCTATGAAGATTTCCTTTTCTATCTTTTTCAATCGTTCGTAATTCCTTCCAGAACAGCTTCCTATTCCCTTGTAGGCCCCTATACATCCTCCTTCCAATTCTTTTTTCTCCTACGTTTGCACCATTAGCCTTCCTCTTTATCTTTCCCTATATATTTATATACATCTTTCTTTCGAAACGCCATCGACTTTCATTACATTATCACACATTTTTCCTATACTTTTAACTCCTTGCATCAACTTTTCATCTGATCATTCACTATTGACATTCCTACGTCCAGCCTTAGCATACCCACAACTTCTCTTGTAATACTAACAAATAATTCCTTCATTTGAGACCAGGTTTGTTCAGCATCATCCTCTCTTCTCTATAAGATTACAACCGACTTATTTGCAAGTGTACTCACATGCTTTGCCTTATAATCCTCTTCATTTAAATTATCACTCCTTATTCTCCCCACTTCCTTCCTTTCTTATTTCCTCTCCGTTAATGCTCCCACAAACTTATTCTTACATAAAATAATATAATGGTCAGATATTACCATTCCCACCCCCATCACTGATTTGACATCCATCAAATACTTCAACATCTTCTTTTTCACCAACACAAAATCAATTATACTTTTCACTTTGACATCATCTCTACCTACACCAACTCTCGTATACATGTGGATAGTCTTGTGTTCCTTACACACGCACATGTCTCTCTCCTCACAGAAATCAATCACCTTCCTACCATTCTCGTTTTCACTCGCAACCCAAAAGGTACCTGTAACAACATCCCTCTTTCAATCCCTATCCAACCATTCAAGTCACCCAGCACAATTATTTTGAAGCCCCCACTAACTCCATCCAAAACATTCTGATTGTTCCAGAAAATCACATTCTCTTCAACATCCCCCTCAGATAGACCAGATCATACATACAAACATACCTTGCCCTTCCCAAGCTTAAATATAACCATTAGTATTCTAGTACTCACAAAAACAAAATCCACCAGATCTATGTGCCACAAATTACTCATCAGAATATGAACCCCCTTCTCTCACCCTCTCATTCCTCTCCACTCACACACATTTCACTCCATACAACTCGTCCTCACCACTACTCCTCATCTTTGTCCCAACTACAGAAATCAGATAAAATTTACCTTTTCTAAATACATCCCTCACCTGTCTCCTCTTCTAATCACTATTCATTCCTCTAACATTTCATGTTTCTAGACGTTTCATAAAGTTTCACGGATATACCCAAGGTCGTTAATGGCGATCACGACCATGCCCGAGGCATGATTATCATTCCTAGCGCATAAGTAAGCGATTGCGCAATTCCTAACCTAGCTACCACTGTTCTTTTAATCGCATATTAAGACACATAGAACGTACTCTGTGGAAATATTTTCTTCCACGCACATGGATTTCTCTTTAATCTTTTCCATTAAACACGCAAAGAATTCGTTTTTCTACTCTCTCTCTCTCTATTATCCATCTCTATCTCTCTCTCTCTCTCTACTCATATATATATATATATATATATATCATATATATATATATATATATATATCTATATATCATATACTATATATATATACACTTTATATATATATATATATATATATATATATATATATATCAACATATATATATATATATATACTTATATATATAATATATTCTAAAGAATTGACGAAATGTCCAATAAAGATCGCGAAAATTGATATCGTGAAAAATATTGATTTTCCTTTGTGGCTTCCTTTTGTTTCTCTGCTTATACTTATTGATTTACTTATATATATATATATATATATATATATAACTTATATATAAATATAACTGTATATATATAACATAATATAATATATATATATACTATATATATCTATATATATATATATACTCCTATATCTCATATAAACAATATGTAAGCAAAATCAATAAGAAATAAATATCGATATACTTCTGCCTTTATAAATATTTATATATATATACTCTTTAACTATTTCTCTAATTGCATATATATATATATATATATATTTGCTGGTGGTGCTATATATATATATATATACTCTCTTATACATATATATACTTTCTACCTCACACCTATACTATACATATATATATATATATATATATACTACTATATATATATATATAACCTTATATAGATATATATTTCTGTTAAATTAGGAATAAAAACATGTTTAGAACCAAGAAGATATATAAAGAATTCAACTGGGGAAAAATTACGAAAGAAAAGAAAAAGGAACTTTTGGAAAGTAAAGTTCTCAAGAGATTGAGCTCTTGACGAAGTGAAAATTACACTAAATGATAAAATTATTTTATTTTATGATTTTAAAAAAAATTTGAATTGTAGATATAAAATATGAATTGTGATTGATAAATGGATAAACTGTGAACTGTGAAGTGGCATAATTACTATTTTATGTACTTTTTTGGACTCTTAGATTTTTACTGAGGTTTCTTTTGTTTTACTTGAAGAAGACATTCAAGGATCAAGGATTTCAGTTACATTTAGCAAAGGAATAAAAAGCAGCAAAATAAAAATATAAGCAAAAGTATTGCGGGGAAATTAGCATCAGGATAATATAATCTTTCTGAGGTTTCCTACTGTATCATACTTTGTCTACTTGAAAATTCAAATCAAGGTTTTCAGGGCAACTTATTAGGAAATTATATTTCATTTGAAATTGGATACTTGTGTAGGAAGAAAATCAACAGGGTAGATTAATAGAAAATTTGAGACCTCTGTGATTAAGAAGAGTATCGTCTTTAAGTAAGGACCCTCCTGATTTTACTATTAAGGTAGGAAGAGACTTACAAGGAACGTATACATAGTAATCAATATCGACCTTTGAAGAAGAGAAGTTTCTTCAACTATTGTATTTATAAAATTTAAACGAAAACATTGAAATAAAATCTGTTAATATTCTTTCATCTTACCTTAAGGAATATTGGAGCTTGTTCATATTTTGAGCAGGGTTTAGAGCTTAGAGGTAATAGGGTACTCAGGTTGTGGGATCCCCAGATAGCTTGATGATATTTCATTTTAATTTATTAGAATAGAGAAAGTAGAGTGAATTTGAATAAAGTCGGATTGGAAAGTAAAAGAGTGAAAAGAGGAATGGGATGGAAGCAAGAGGAGTAGATTAGAGTGGGTTGTATGAATGTGAGAGGAATAAACGAGGATTTGAAGAGGGAGAAAGTGGGGTTAATGTTTGAAAAAAGAAGGATGTGTTAGGGTTGACAAAAACTAAGCTGAAAGGATAGAAGGAGATGGTCTTTGGAATATTTATAGTTATGGTATGTTTTCTGAAGTGAACAACACAATCATTACATGGAATTATAGGAATAGTTATGAGAAAAGAAAACTTTCACAAAGAAAAAGTACCTTAGATGGGTGATTTTGTGAATAATGTGATTAATGTGGCGTTTCGGCGGAAATGTGAGTTTTTCTGCGCGTATGCACCGGTAAATGGAGCGAGGGGAGGGAGGAGAAAGGTTTTGGAGTGAGTTGAATGATTGTTGGGAAAGTTTCGGGGTTAATGATAAATTGTTTATTAGGAGAGATTTGAATGCAGGAGCAGGAAGAAGGGAGATGGGGAGGAATATGGATCCATTGAGGTAGGGGAAAGGAGTGTTAATGGAAAGTCTGTTAGAGTTATGTGTTGATAGAAGATTGATAGTTGAAAATACTTGGTTCAAGAAAAGTGAAAATCATAAGAAAGTACACATGGAAGAGTGAAATAACGGGGGGGAGGGCGTTACTGGATTTGCTCAGCAGTGCTGTATAAATAGATAGGATAGAGGCAGATTACTGGATGTAAATGTATTCAGAGGGGGCAGGTAGGGGGTTATCCGATCACTATTTGGTGGTTGCTTGGTTAAGGGTAGGGGGAGAGATTACAGTTTAGAAAAAGAGAAAGTAGAGGAAAATAGAAGTCATTAAAAGGTGGAAAAGAAATTAGATGAAGAGACGTTATTGCTGGAGCCAAGTTTAGGAGAAGGACATGGAGGATAATTTATTCAGAGGATGTGAGAGGGACATTGGGGATGTGGAGGAGGAGAGTGGAAGAGATTTAAAGAAACAATTTTAGTTGAGAAGAAGCCGAAGGATGTGCGGAGTAAAAAGGGTGGGGAGTCAAATAATTTTGAGTTTGAGGTGAATGATTGGAATGAGGAGGTGAAAGATTTGGTGAAGAAGAAAGAAAAAAAAAGTCTCTTAAATAGTTGGGGAATAGGAGAAGGAAAGCTGGGAGGAATATATAAGGGTTGGAGTGGAAGCAAAGAGGGCGGTGGAGAGGACAAAGAGAAGAGCAAAAGATGAATGGATGATTTTCCAGAAAAGTGACAAGAAAATTTGAAACAGGAAGCAAAATATTCTGGAAAGAGTAAATATAAAAGAAAAGAAAGAGAGGGGGGGTTGGGGGAGAGGGTTAGGGGAGGGGAAGGGATAGGAGGGGGAGATGGAGTGAGGAAAAGATGGAGGGATATTTTAGAGGATATTGAATGAATTAGGTGGAAGAGATGAGGAGGTTCAAGAGGTGAGGTTGGGGGTGAAGAGGGACGAGAAGGAGATATGGAAATACAAATGGGAAGAAATTATTAGGGCGATAACTAAAGGAAAAAGGAAAGCCCACAGGTCTAGATGGTGTGAAAGTATGGAAATGGTACAGATGGGAGGCAGAGGGGGGTGGAGGAATGGCTGTATAGGTTCGGCATAAATATGTTGGAGGAAGGAAGAGGTTCCACAGGAGTGGGAGGATGGTTGTTTGGTTCCCCTATATAAAGGAAAAGGGGATAAGGATGGAGTGTGGTAATTATAGAGTATTTGTCTTTTGAGTGTAGTAGGGAAAGTGTGTGGGAGAATACTAATTGAGAGGGTGAGAGACTTAACGGAAGAGAGTATGGGGGAACAAGGAGGATTTAGGATGGGAAGGGGGTGTGTGGATCAAGTGTTCACAATGAAGATGCTTGTGGAGAAAGGTATAGAAAGGAAAGGAAGGTGTA
The DNA here is from genome assembly GCA_015478945.1 of Trachelipus rathkii. NCBI lineage: Eukaryota > Metazoa > Arthropoda > Malacostraca > Isopoda > Trachelipodidae > Trachelipus > Trachelipus rathkii. The sequence goes on from JABUQX010142098.1 coordinate 16,106, forward strand.
TGGGTGTTTTAGATCTGGAGAAAGCATATGATAGAGTGAAAGGGAGGGATATGGAGGGTGCTGGAGGAACATATAGTAGGGGGTAAATTAGAGTAAGAAGGTATTTAGGGCCTTTTATAGAAATAGCAGAATGTGTGTGAGAGTATTAGGAGGGAGAGTGAGATGTTTAGAGTGGAGAGAGGGTTGAGACAAGGATGTGTGATGTCACCGTGGCTTTTCAATTTATTTATGGAGAGTGTCTGCAGAGGAATGATGAATGATGAGGGAGGGGAGAGGGGTGGAATTGATGGATAGGGGTGATAGATGGGAAGTGAACATGATACTATTCGCAGATGATACTACCTTGGTGGCGAAAGATTCAGAAGGGTTGTAATCATTGGTGAAGGAGTTTGAGTATATTAGACTAAGGGTCTTAAGATAAATCCAGGTAAGAGTAAAGTGTTAGTGTTTGAGGAGAAGGAAAGTGAGGAGGGGGTTAGAGATTAGAATAGGAGGTGTAGTACTGGAAGAAGTAAGGTTTTCAGATATTTAGGGATGGATTTGGGTAGGAAGGAGGATGAAGGAAGAGATAGATCATAGAGAGTAGGAGAAGGAATGAGAGCATTGAGTGGTTTGAGGGGATTTGGAAAAGGGGGATTTATCACATAAACTCAAGATAAGTATGTTTTGAAAAAATTTGTGTTCAACAGTACTATATGGGTGTGAAAACATGGGGGTTGAATGCTAGGTCAAGGAAGAAATTGGAAGTATTTGAGATATGAAAGGGCGAGAGGCAGGTTTTAAGTTTAGTAAAAAAAGAGAGGATTAAGAATAGAATAAGAGAGTGTGATTGGAAAAGAATCAGTTTTACGGTGAGAGGAAAGAGCGGAGTAGGGGGAATGTTAGAATGGTTTGGACATCTGGAGAGAATGGGGGAGCAGAGGTTGGTTAGGAGAGTGTTTGGGAGGCGGATGGGATAGGAAGGAGAGAGAGGAAGGAGACCAGAAGAAGATGGATGGATGGAATAAAGAAATGTTGGAGGAGAGAGAATATGAGAATTGGAAAGAAAATTGCATAGTAGACTTATAGAGAATGGAATGGAGGGGAGGTGGGTGAGGGCGAGATGAAGGAAATATGTATTAGAGAAGCTGCACGTACACTGTCATTTGCAATAACACTAAACTAAAATATTAATAATAATAATAATAATATATGCTATATATATGCTATCCTCTCTCTGCTGCTGCTGCTGCTACTGCTGCTGCTGCCACTATCGCTTGATTCACCTTCTGTCTCTCCCGCTGCTGCTGCCTTCCTTATATTATATTATAGAGAGAGAGAGAGAGAGAGGTTACCACCACTCACTGACATAGCCTTTTTCAAGGAGGGGCAAGTAGAAAATGAAAGGAAAGAATACTCATCCATACAAGCTCCTATAAGCAAATTCTTCAGGTGAGCTTAGACGTGGGGTTTAAAGAAAGAAAGATAATACAGCAGGAAAAATAAATGATGACAAGGAGTTCCACAGAACAGAGGTGGCTGGCAAGAAGGAGGCATCACAACGGGCAAGCCTGGGGTTTTCAGTATTTACACAAAATTCATGAAAAAGTTGGGCACCCTTTGTGATACGAGGGTGACCCAATGGAGGAGTAATGTGGGGGGTTAATTCCTTCAAGCAGTGCCAGACCCAGTCAATAGTATTTGATATGTCAAGTGCCACCACGTCAGACTCCCCATAATCACTAAGGGCAGAAAACTATAAATCAGTGAGATAGAGTATGGCACCAGTTGACCTTGAGCGTTGAAAGCCATACTGATGATCTGAAAGAAGGGTATGAGATTCCAGGTGACCCAGAAAATGAGAGTTATGGAGTTTTTCAAATATTTTAGACACAATTCAAGTGAGAGCTATTGGAAGATAGTTAGAAGGATCTGAGCGGTTACCATTTTTAAGGATAGGCTGAACATATGAACAAATGCTCTGCTCGCTTTCAGCGCTGAGGAAAAGTATTAGTATTAAGGTATAGAGAATAGAGTTCAACGAGGACAGGCGCCGACTTAGAAGCACACTTGCTCGGCCCACTAGCCTTCCTGATATTCATAGATCTTAGAATCTCATGCACCCGATCATGTGTAATCATAGATAGATACATGTGATACCTGAGAGGAGATGGAATGAAAGAAGGGGTGCCAGTATAGTTAAGAGTAGGGTGGAATAAGATGATAAAAATACCTTTTTAGAAAGAGTATTAGCTACAGATCCGTCAGAACGAATAAGAGGATAAATGGCAGATTTACAGAAGTTATTAGAGATGTTTTTGGAAAGAGACCAGGAAGTTTTGTCAGTCGGAGAACCAAGAAGGTCAGAGTACTTTCTTTTAGTGAAAGCTCGTTTTGCTTGTCGAATAATATTCCTGCAACGATTACGAGCGGAATGGAAATTAGCAAGAATGATATGTGAACGAGAGTTTTTCCTTTCCCTATACTCACTGTCACTCTCCTGAATGGTACTAGAACTTTTCAGCAGAGACTAAGGTGTTCTTCAAGTTAAAACAGGGTTCACTTCATTGAAATTAGCAAAGAAGCGTCGCAATTCCCCTCAATTAGTTCTATTAAAGTAACAGAAAGTTCATTTCGAGTAGGGTGAAGCTGATGGAGAGAAAGTTCTACTCTTTAGAACTACAAGATTGTGGTCATAGGGTAAATTGTGAAATTATAACGAGAAGGAATAGTGATGAAGAATAAGTCAAGTGTGCTTAAGATTCTTGGATATGTGTTGATTTCTTAATCAACTGTTCCAAATAGTTAAGAATAGTGAATGATTTAGCTTCCTCCCCACCTGTATCAGTGTGAGAATAGTCCAACCACTCAGTGTGGTGTACGTTCAAAACCCCTAAAGAGAGGAACTCAGCATTTGAATAGGATGTAACAGTCTCGCGGGAGGTTGTAAGATATTAAAAAAAACTGGAGAATCTGATCCATTAGGGAAACAATAAAAAAAAACACAGGATAATGGAAGTAGTAGGAAGACAAATTTTAAGTTCATAGAATGTTGAAATCAAAGGATTCAAGATTTTCGAGACGTGTTACAAGAGTGTTCATGTTTATATAGTCACAAACTCCCACCGTTCAGTCATAAATTATAAAATAAGTAATACTTAGATATTAACTTTATTATAGAAGGAATCCCTGGCCAGCTGGGTCTCAGACAAGTGTAAAATATT
>JABUQX010142100.1:7500-10000 GCA_015478945.1 Trachelipus rathkii
TCTCTCTTCCAGTCATCATGCTAAGTCTTCGTTGCATTCCTGATGACTCCGGATTCTCTTCTTTTGAAGCAGCAACTGGAAAAGCATCTCATTGTCTTTTAGAACTTCTTCAAGCACCTAAAACAGATATTCTTACAACTTCATGAGAAAATTTATGGTTTATATGAAACAACTGAATTTTCAACAGCTGCCACCTTTTCATCCTTCCAGTGCTTCATCATACATTCCTGCAAAACTTTAAACCTGTTCCCAAGTCTTTCTTCGAGTCGATCTCATTCGGAAGAGTCTGGAAGCACCTTATTTTGGCCTTTACAAGGTTTTTCAAAGGCTGGATCTATGCTACAAGATACAACTTCTTGATGGGCAGAGGGATGTAGTTTCGATTGGTCGTTTGAAGCCTGCCGTACTCCCTTCGACCCCACAGATGGTTCCTCAATCGAATGATGATTCGCCATCGCAGATGGTTCCTCAATCGGATTATGATTCGCTTTCACAGATGATTCCTCAATCGGATGATGATTCGCCTTCACAGAAGGTCACTTCATTTACTGAACAGCAGGAACAAGCTTTAGTTTCTAGACACAACCCAGTGCGTAGGGTGCGTTCTACCTGATTAATTAAGTAATTTAGTGTTTAAAATTTAATTTAGTGATTAAAGTGCTCAGCTTTTAGAGCACGAAGTATATATAGTATTGTTTAAAATGTTAAATAATATCTAAAATAGTGGATTTTAAGTATTTTTTAAAGCGTTTTAAAATTGCTCAAATACGTTAGTTGAACTTAAAACTTTATATAAAATGGGAAATCAATAATAGTCCAAAACTCTTAAATACGAAAAAATATATTCCCTATTTTATAAAACTTAAAATGTAGTTTATATTTATATTATGTGCTAAATATGACATTTAATTGTAGTATATGATTATATAATATTTATTTTTATGATATAATGTTTTGTTTTATATAAAATTATTAGTTAAATTGTACATAGTTTTGTTTATTAGGTATTGAATAAATAATCTCTGATCTTTCCCTCTCTCTCTCTCTCTCTCTCTCTCTATATATATATATATATATATATATATATATATATATATATATATATATATATATATATATATATATATATATCTGTACTCTTCTCTATATATATATCTATATATATATATATATATATCTACTGAGATATCACTCGACTAGAGTCCAAGGCAACGAGAAAAAATGATATATCGTAAAAATTAATGTGTTTTACAGGAGTGCATCGATACTTTATATATATTAAAGATGACGTTAATAAAAATTAACCAAAAACAAATAATTTTTTAACTCTCCCATTATAGAGATAAGTTAAAAATAAAAGGGTTATAGCGACTTATGCTGCTGGTTCATTAGCCTCGAGTAGCTAGCGTCATACATAGCTTCTGTAAGCGAAAGAAGGCGACTTCCGACAGAGAAAGCTGCAATAAGCTAGTACCTGTTTATATTTAGGTCTCACAGCGTAAAAAGAAAGTAATTACCCGAGACTTCAAAAGAACTTCACCAACTACCTTGCGCAGTAGAGAGGAATATATATATATATATATATATATATATATATATATATATATATATATATATATATATATATATATATATATATATATATATATATATATATATATATATATATATAATAAAATATATATATATATATGTGTACATTTAATAATATATAATATATATATATATATATAGATATATATATATATATATATATATATATATATATATATATATATATATATATATATATATATAGATATAAATGCTCTTAATATATGCGCATAGAGAAATATATATATATATATATATATATATATATATAAACATCGGAAAATAATTACTTTCTCCTGACATACACATGAAGCTGTACATAGTTTTTCTCTTTGACCAAATAACAACCACACTTGCCAAGCATATACTTCATTAGTTTGTTATTGATATTTGTTTTTAGTTAAAGTGCCTTAGGCAATCTTGAAATTCAACGAAATTTTTATTATATTTCTTAACGGATTTCACTCTTTGCTACAAATTCTGAGAAAATTACAAGCAAGAATATGAGTTCTATATGAGAGAAAAAAATTGAGTGATGAACTCACTATTCATACACATGTGTCAATTTTCATTTGACAGTTGTCGTCTTGAAAGACTTGGGTTTAAATAATGCATTTATACTGTAGATTATGTTCAAAAGGAGACATCGGGTTGTCCAGAAGATAAATTTAGCCACAAAAATCCCATTTTCTTGCATTGAATTTTTCCTAAACATTCTTCATGAGCTTTAGTAACACCTTGAATATTGACTTAACAAATGTGTCCATCATTCTTACGAGATACAGAAGTTAGACATAATTCAATTAATAAGTTGTACCCAGCTCTTTCAAAGAAACTTTTGCAACAGTACAACTACGCGATCTGTATAGCATGGACTTGTTACAAGGTGCTCAGTTTCAGATATTTT
>JABUQX010142100.1:15000-17500 GCA_015478945.1 Trachelipus rathkii
ATATTCGTTGCAATTTTTAATCTTTTATTTATTATTATTATTATTATTATTATTATTATTATTATTATTATTATTATTATTATTATTATTATTTTTTTTTTTTTTTTTTTTTTTTTTTTTTTTTTTGCATTTATTCGTCGGAAATATTTAACAAAAATTTTTAATTTCCCCATTTAGGGGGCTCGATCTGACAGTGGACGAGAGGGGACAGTCCCCACATCCGTCGTCCATCGTGAGGCGAGATCCCCGACTCCTGCCATCTTTGCGGTTTACCCTAGGGTATTCCTTTAGTTAAATAAAAAGAAAAATTTTACTTCCCTTTACATTTTGGTATTACTTTAACTAGCAGGGGACGTGGGGTAATAATATAGAAGGGGGCCACACCCCGGATAAAAAGATAAAATATATATATATATATATATATATAATATGTATATATTATATATCATGTAACTCTTTATATATATATGTATATATATATATATATATATATATATGTAAATATTATATAGCAATCTATATAATAATATATATATATATATGTATATCTTCTTTATATATATATATAATAATATATATATGTATAAAAAACAATAATAATAATAACATAATATGTAATAATATAATAATATAATAATATATATATAATAATAATAATAAATATATATATGTAATAATAATAATAACCATAATATAATATAACTCTAATATATCTCTTCTTTAATAATAATATAATAACAATAATAATATGTATATATAATAATATATAATAACTATATATATATATATATATAAAATAACAATATATATAACATATATAACTTAACATATATATATATATATATATATAGTCATATATATATATATACTAGGTCCTGCTGCTATATATATATATATATATATATATAATCACCCATCTTCTCTCCCCAAGACTGGGGGTAAGGTGCGCCACATGTACCGGAAACAGAAAAGTAGTAGAAGAATATGACTACCCACTATCATCCATCCTTTCCACATGACCAAACCATCTCAATGTCTTTCATTTATTTTCTCATTTACTCCTTTCTTCACACCACACAACTCTCTAATGCGTTCATTTCTCATTTTATCAATTCTTCTCACACCTAACACGCCAATAAGATTGTCCATATGAATACATTGTACTTTATTTAGATCTATACCTCTTATTACAGACCATAGTTTCACTACTATACATTAACACAGGTAACAACATACCATCACGTAAGACCCTAACACTTTTTCTCCAGCAGCACTAAAATAACCTAAACGTACTTTCTGACACTTTAAAAGGGCTAGTTGGGAGGCATTGCGTCGCTTCTTTGCTACATATCCTTGGTATGAATCCTGTTTTGACTCGGAGGACGCTTCGGTGACTGTTGAAAAAGTAGGGTCCGTAATTTCTGAGGGCATGAGCAGGTTCATTCCATCTTCTACTAAATCTTTTTCTTCTCCTAATCCGTGGTTCGATGGCAGGATAGAGATAATGCCTATCGGAAATGAAATAACTCTCACTCTCCTATAACTCTCGCTAATTTTCGTTCAGCCCTTAATCGATTCAAGGATATTATTCGTCAGGCGAAGCGTGCTTTCACCAAGAGGAAGTGCGCTGATCTTCTTGAATCTCTTACTGATAAAAATTTCTGACCCTTGCCATAAACATCTCTAATAACTTCTGTAAATCTGCCTTTCCTGCTCTTATTCGCTCTGACGGATCTGTAGATAATACTCCTTCTGAAAAAGCTAATTTCTTCGGCCTCCTTTTTTCATCTAATTCCACCCTAGACGATTCTAGCAATCACCGTCCTACCCCTTCTCCTCTCAGGTATCCCATGAATCCGCTCGTGATCTCACATCATCGGCTGCATGAGATCCTGAGATCTATGAATGTTAGGAAGGTTAGTGGGCCGGACGGCATTCCTTCTCGTGTTTTGAGGTAGTGTGTTCCTGGCTGGCGCCTGTCCTCGTTCGGCTGTACTCTCTTTGCCTTAGCTCTAGCACTTTTCCTGAGTGCTGGAACCGCATATATGTTAAACCAATCCCAAAGAAGGGTAGCCGTTCTGATCCTTCTAACTATTGTCCTATAGCTCTCACTTCTATCCTATCTAAAATCTTTGAAAATCATCTTAACTCTCATTTCCTGGATCATCTGGAATCTTATTCCCTCCTTGCAGATCATCAGTATGGGTTTTCGATGTTCGAGATCAACTGGTGACATTCTTTCCCCTCTCACTGGTTTATGATCTTCTGCCCTTAGGGACAATGGGGAGTTATTTGCTGTGGCGATTAACTTATCCACAGCCTTTGACCGGGTTTGACTTGCGTCACAGCTCTCTAAGCCTCATACCTTCGGGGTTTTTTCTTCTCTTTGCTCACTTTTGTCTAGTTTTCTCTCAGATCGTTCCATATCGGGAATTGTTGATGGGGCCACCTCTTCTTCCTTTCCTTCCTTTTAATTGTTGTGTTCCGCATGGTTCTGTTT
>JABUQX010142100.1:27500-31275 GCA_015478945.1 Trachelipus rathkii
TTTATGTATTCAAATATTTGTATATATGTTTAGATCTTCGGATGTAACCAGTTATGCTCGTATTTGAATATTCTTTACATTTCATGTATACTATTTTTGCCTTCAAATGTTTGTATGTCTACTTATGTCTTCGGACATAATTAGATATGTTTGCATTTGAAAGTATAACTTTATGTATTTTAGTTATTATTTTTACCTCATTGAAATGTTTTATATGTTTATGCGCATTGTCAAATGCCCCCAAATATGTATACATTTGAATGAAGGTTAATTTTTATATCTTGTATAATTATTATAACATACTTTCTCACTCCGTGTTTAGCGCAGGAAGTAATGTAGCACTCCATTATAACTTTGTAAAAATTTTAATTTATGTTCGTACTTATGCTAAGATTTGCGCGAGCAAAATTTTAGCATAAGTCGAAGTGAAATAATATATAAACCCGTCCTGTTGAGATACTCGAGCAATTATTAAGAATCAGAAGAAATTAATCTCACTGAAGATACTCTCTCCAGAACTCCTCCAAACTTCAAACACAACTTTCGGCAAGAGAGGTAAATTTCACGGAAGGGCTGCGACTCCGAATTTCGATCACAAATTTTCGCTAAAACGAAGAGTCAGAGGCAAGGGTGGTAAACGCGCTGGAAAGTCTGTGACTACCAATTCGCCTACGAAGAGAGAGTATCTCAACAGAAGGGACTTTTATTACTTCTTTACTTTTATTGAATATCTCTACTTATGTTGAATAAATACAACATGTGAAAATTTTTTTTTGATCCGAGCTCCCGTTCCGTGTGGGCGTTAAATAATTTTTATATATATATATATATATATATATATATATATATATATATATATATATATATATATATATATATATATATATATATATATATATATATATATATATATATATATATATATATATATATAAATATATATATATATATATATATATATATATATATATATATATATATATATATATATATAAATAAATTTTATATATATATATATATATATATATATATATATATATATATATATATATATAAAAATATAAATATATAATATATATATATATATATATATATATATATATATATATATATATATATATATATATATATATATATATATATATATATATATATATATATTTTTTATATAATATATATATATAATAATAATAATAATAATAATATATACTATAATATATATATATATAATCTAATTTAATCGCTATCTAATCACTTTAAAATCAAATAATGAATTAAATATATAAGAAACTATGTGAATAAATAGGATAAAAATACTTAAGAACTTTTAATCTGGAATCACTAAAATTATTATAATCAAAGAAAATGCGAATAATTAATAATAATTATTAATTAATAATATTTTTATTATATCAGTAATCAGAAACTGGTAAAGTAAGAACTTGATAATTATTGTCCAAGTATATTATTTAAAAATGTATTAAAATGAGACCGATAATAATAATTGCATAACCAATGCGTTTAAAAAGAACTTTGTACCCCAGAATTACTTTAAAACCGTTGGAAAACCTTATGCCAGAAAAATGTTGTTGACCAGTGGCCTAAGTTAGCGATCAGCGATAGTTATTTATATCGCGTGACCCTTTCGGATTCGTTGCATCGAAAATTAAAGAGTCAAATTTTAGAATTTAAATGTAGATGCATTGAGTTTAAAGATTGCTAAAGCCGGATTTAAAGATAATTAGGGTAACGCGTCGTTTAAAATATCTTTAACAAAAACAAAAATTCTTGTAATGGGAAAATGTCAAGAAAAACATTTCATATTGATTTCAGATTTCGTACTTTGATTAAGTGCTATTTTTTACCATTAAACTCTCTCTCTCTCTCTCTCTCTCTCTCTCTCTCTCTCTCTCTCTCTCTCTCTCTCTCTCTCTCTCTCTCTCTCTCTCTCTCTCTCTCTCTCTCTCTCTCTCTCTCTCTCTCTCTCTCTCTCTCTCTCTCTCTCTCTCTCTCTCTCTCTCTCTCTCTCTCTCTCTCTGAGTGTATTGATTCTCTCTCTCTCTCTCTCTCTCTCTCTCTCTCTCTCTCTCTCTCTCTCTCTCTCTCTCTCTCTCTCTCTCTTTCTTTTCCTCTCTCTCTCTCTCTCTCTCTCTCTCTTCTCTCTTTCTCTCTCTCTCTCTCTCTCTCTCTCTCTCTCTCTCTCTCTCTCTCCTTTCTCTCTGTGTTTCTCTCTTTCTCTCTCTCTCTCTGGTGTTTCTTTTTCTCGTGATCTTAATTGAAAGGATCATTTAATGAGGTGTTCTAATATTCTCTCTCCTGCATAATAATAATATATATGTATATCAAATTATAATATCTAATATAATAATAATAATAATAATAATAATAATAATATATAATATATGTATATAATAATAATATAAAACAATGATATATATAATTATAAGAATAATAATAATAAAAATATAATATAATATAATAATAATAACAATAATATTTACAAGAATAAAAAAACTATGTCTAATAATTTATTATGATTTAATTATATAACTAATAATAATAATAATAATAATATATGTATATATATAATAATAATAATAATAATATGTATAGTAATAATAATAATAATATGTAATATAATATATATAATATAATATATATATAATAATAATAATAATAATATGTATATAATATAGTAATAATATAATAATAATAATAATAATATATATATAATAATAATAAATATATATATAATATGTAATAATATATATATATGTATAATATAATAATAATAATAATATAATATAATAATAATATATATATAAAATAATATAATATAATAATAATAATATATGTAATATATATATATAATATAATAATAATAATAATATATAATAATAATAATATATAATAATATGTATGTATATATATATATAATAATATAATAATAATATAATAATAATATAAGTATATATATATATGTATAATAATAATAATAATAATAATAATAATATAATAATATATATATGTATAATAATATATAATAATAATAATAATATAATAATAATAATAATAATAATAATAATAATAATAATAATAATATATGGACAATAATAATATATAATAATAATAATATATAATAATATATAATAATAATAATAATATATATATATAACAATAATATGGAAGTATAATAATATAATAATAATAATAGTAATAATATAATAATAATAATAATAATAATAATAATAATATAATAATAATAATAATAATAATAATAATATGTATAATAATAATAATATATATATATATATATATATATTATATATATCATATAATATTAATATAATATAATGTAATAATATATAATAATAATAATAATAATAATAATATATAATAATATATATAATATATAAAATAAATGAAATATATATATATATACCTAATAATATATAATATATATATATATAACTAATAATATAATATAATAATATATATATATATATATAATAATAATAATAATAATAATAATAATAATATAATATATGTAATAATAAAAAAAATAATAATAACAATAATAATAATAATAATAATATATATAATATATGTATAATAATAATAATAATAATAATAATATAATAATAATAATATATATATATATAGATAATATATATATTTAATATAATAATAATAATAATAATAATAATATATATGTATAAATATATGTAATAATATGTATATATATATATACCGGGTAATATAATATGTATGTAAT
>JABUQX010142101.1:0-17500 GCA_015478945.1 Trachelipus rathkii
GATGTTGTACTTCGTTCAATATGTTTGATGTTGTACCGTTTTCGCATTTATCTGTGAAACGCTTTCGCGTTATATATATATATATATATATATATAACATATATATATATATATATATATATATATATATATATATATACAGCTAAAATTAGTAAAACGTGTTTTTCATTTTAAAGCATTTATTGAGAAACTATAAAATCGTTGACATACAAATTTAGCATCAAATATATTTACAAGTTTATTAAAACATACATTATTTAAAAAACATATAATGAAAAAAAAAAAAATACAATAGATACAAGGAAAAATTAGAATATAGGGGTTGAACAGGGTAAGACATAGTTTTTTTACATAACTTACATTATTATATTTTAAAAAAATAAGATGATATAATGATTATTCAATATAAATTTTGTTCAAAGAATCAGTGTATGAACAAACCATGTTTTTTGGCTCTATAAGCAAATCAATGACCAGTTGAGAATTGATGTGACGAGGTGATGTATTGAATACGAAGCAGGTATCCTTCTCCAGCTTTACATTGTCTACTTCATTAATAGCGAACACTCCTAAAAAGCGAGGTTCATTTTTAAACACCGAATTTATTTCCTCTTTATTTATCTTTAATAATTCAAAAGCACGTTGCGTAATCTGTCAATTTCAATGAGCTGAGGATGTTCAAGATAGACCACTACTGTATGATTGGTGATTGTAGACTTGATCAAAAGAAATGCAATCCTAATGCCCCTTTCTCCAAAATGTTTTTAGAAAATGATGAGTAGGTACAAGCTGAAAGGTCACCCACTTTAGTAAGATCATAGGCAAATTACTATTCTTTGTGTATTCTTTCTTCAAGATTTAAACCTGTCCCACTATCATTACATGAAACAGTATTGGCTATTAAGTCGTAAAGAGGACGAGACAGAGAGATGGGTCTCCGTTGTATAACATTCATAATCACGCGTCCATGGCGAAGAAAGGGAGTAATCCATTCACATGTAAGGAAGCTATCCCCCTAAGTCCAAAAGGTGGGAATTTATAGGGTGACTTTTTATTTCCTATGAGTAGGCTTCCATGTTCCTAATCTATTATTATTATTACTTTCTGGTAAATTTCCGTTCACAATGTTAGGGATATTGATGCTCGATAGATCCTTGGGTGAAATTAAATATCTTGGTTTCAGCTCTCTTAATAGGATATTTAGCTGTGGTATTCAAAAGCGACTTTCCAATTTCCATGACGCTTTGGTGATAATTTCACTTTTCTAACATGAGATAAGCCTCTAACAGTTTGAAAACAGGTTCTGGACATACATACAGCTGTATGCTTTTTATTTTGAGCAAATTTAGGATTTGATCGGGTTAAAAGGATTCTAATATCTACAGATGGTAGAATGAGTCTTTCTTGAGAGAAGATATCGCCATTCAATCGACCGTAAAATTCATAAGTATTATTTATGACTTTAGCTGCTTTATCTAAATGTGCAGCCTTGGAACTATAAAAACCACATGATTGGAAATGAGATTGTTTGGCGCATCGTCTGAATAATTTAACAAATACTCTATATAGCTTCTATAAGAAGCTGATGCACCTATTGAAGTTCCGTTAAGATAGACTTCAGTTAATTGAAACATGTATACAGGAAATTTGATTCCTTGTACATATAATATATGGTCGTCACCCGAAGGAAGATCTGTATCATCAGGTTTTTGTCAATTTCGTTTTATATAAAAACACATTAGATGGATCTAGGTATTGATGAAGTGCCTAGAATATTGAACTCTAGAGGAACATCTGTATGTTAATTGAATGCATAGGATTAATACTGATAAAGTTGGAATCGCTACGCTAATCTGTGTAGGGTTCGTGGAGAAGAGATCCAATTTACTCTTACAACAATCAGGACTAAAAGGATGAAGGAAATGCATCTTGTATGTGAGTTCTAGTCGTATAATGAACATTTTCATGAAAAACATTATATACAGTAATGCACATCTCGTGTAAAGTTAACAGTTAGTAATTAAATAGTGAATACATCAATACATTTTTTTCTTCATTTTTTTCCTTCTTCTCTTTCTTTATGACAATCTTCTTGTTCTCTCGACCTTTGTCCTGACATTATACGTCTTATTTTACGCTTAACATCATCCAGCATCTCATCTGAAACATCAGCAATACGTCTTTTTAATGATGCGGATTATTTCCTGCAGCAACATCTTGAATAGTATGCAAACCTGTTCTTATAGCGGCTTTTTGCCTATGTTCACACATCTCCTGGTAGGAGCTTTACTTCCTTGCAACGTGGCAAAAAAATCCACCAGGCCATACACCTCTGCATTTTTGATCCTCTGAACACCCTTTCATCTTCCATTATTACAGGAGAGTCTTTCTTATACTATTTTTACACTGTGAGAAGTATGTTAGTGAATTAAGAAATATATCTTTTTGACTACGCCTCTTATATATATTCCATTATCCTGTAATTACTGCAACTGTTTCTTTCTAATGTGAACTTTGCACAACAATTCTCCATTATGTAAAGGGGAAGGGAGTTCCTTCCTTACTCATTTTCTTCAACGTCAAAAATTTGATCTATTCAGAGGAAAATAATGAACATAGGGAATGTTAAAACTTTACTCTCTTTGGGAAAATAATACTCTTAATAAAGGGCTTTAATATTACCACCACATATTGATGATCGTTATATATTTGTATATACCCCAAGGAATACCTGAATGGTGGTTTGAGCATCTCAGGATGGGAGTACATGTATATTGAAGTACTCTGTCTCCCTCGTCGTTTTGCTCATGCGAGTCATGGGAGTTTACATTCTCTACACGAATGGTATAACCAGCGCTTCAACATAATTGGGGATATCATGAAGTATATCCAACTCACCATCACGTTACGGATATGTTTACGTTGCCCATGATGATCGTCTGAGAAAAAACATATCACGGTCTCGCAGGTTACACTGCACGATCTTAAAGATATTATTACTTTATCTTCATGGGTACGCATATCAGTTTTGTATACCATGACATAATGCTCATATCAAAGAGATCGTTTAAATTACTAAAAATAGCAGGTACCGATTTAAATATATACCCTCCGCAGGAGAATTCTTCAAAGAAGTATTTTTTTGTACCAATCGTGGACGTCACATTCAGCTTTGTACCAATTGTAGTCCTTTTCAGATCACAGTATCTTTCACTTTTTGTAATATGGATTTCAAGCATTTCTACACTTCTGGCACCTCTACATCCAGAATAGGTGTGAGTGAGATTTTCTATGTCTGTCATTAATATCATTTCACATAATCCTATTTCACTTCGCATACCTCTCTTTCAAGCTGTATATGATTCATTAACACAGTTGTAAATCGAGAGTTTATTATCAGGATGTAAATCCAAAGAAGCTGAAGACGGAGAGTTAAATAGAAGTGATCTACACTCTCCATGGTTATAATGAAAATGATTAATGTTTCTTAATTTCACTTGCTTTATATAAGTATTAAACTTGGCAGATTTTATCCACCCATTTCACAAATACTTCTTACGAGCTCCGGCCACGGCCTTTTTGTTCTAATATTTTTCTATTTTGTATACGTTACTTTTAGGGATTAAATCGTACTTTCTGTATTTCCTGTTTATAAATCCTCCTTTTATTTTTTCTCCATCTAAATCTTCCAGGTAATATAATTTCAAAAGCCATCAGTAGGGAAGCTACGTATATTACAAACTTTAAAAACTTCTGTAGTCCATCCGGCTTCATATCCTTTTCTAACATATCATCTATTTGAGATACTCTTACATAGTCATTCACTTTACTCCTGAATTATCTTTAATTTTCTTACTTTTTACCCGTGTATGTATCAAATTACTTATCAGCTTTAACATTTCACAAAGGTGTTGTCTTTATAGTTCTATGGTAAGATCTGTTATAAGAATAAGCTAGATCGTCCAGTATATCAATATACTTAAAAGTATTCATTTTAGTAAAATACCTATGCATACGCTCTTTTATCGTGCGCTGGACTCTTCCAACTATAGCTGCCTTATTTACTGAGAATGTATTGCAATACCATATATCATACTCTTTGATTAATTCTTGAAACTCGTGACCTAAGAACTCACCCCCTATCTGACCAGAACATTTTAGGCCACCTACATTCCGTTTCTATAATTTCTCTCACTGCATCACTCACAGTCTTGGATTTTTTATCTTTTAATGGCTTTAACCATAAGTATCTAGAATATACGTATACGTCAATAGTAAAAAGTATGTATTGAAATCATTCATTATAAAAACTATATTTAATCATTTCAGTTAAATCTATCTGCCATACACTATCGACCTGTGGAGCTATGGTTCGCGTAGGAAATTTTTTTCTTACAGTTTATGTAGGAGTAAATGCCTGAGGACAAATGGTCTTGGTGTCATGGGGATATTATCTAAGTCTGCTAGTCGTCGTGTATTTAAGATTAAAATTAAAGTTCTGGGAAAATTAATAGTCTGAAGTTCTTGTTTGATCTCATTCAGCCTTTCCCTGGACCCGCTTTCTTCCAGTTACGGGAGAGATCAGCTATCAAATCCACAATATTTGAACTCTTTTAACTATTTCATCATCAATTAGATCTGTACTCCTTCATTCAAAGATAATTGATCTTTTTAAAAAATATTATGCCATAAACTATTCCTGATTTACGCACTCTAATAGGTAAGCTCTTCTCTAGGTCACATAACTGGTCACATAGAGGTTGTGAATGATGAATCTGAGGGATTGTGTACAGTTGCTGTATTATTAAACTTCATTTCTCATACTCATTATATGGGAGACAGCAACCATCTTCATCATGGGGACATCCACTTTAGGTATCAGTGGAGCTATAACGGAGAAAAGTAATGGCAGGAATACTCATAAAGCCTCTCTGGAGTGACTCCGGCATCATGCCAGATCTGTCTTTTGAGGAGAGAGTTTTTAATGTTGCGAACATTTGACGTAGCTTTACCTTCTGAGGTCTGTTTAAAGGAACATTTTCCTTTTATAAGATTGGCTTTGAACTCACGCCACACACTGAATGAATTTCTCATCCCCACTAATTAGTTTACGTTTTTCAGATGGTTCCAGCTTTTTAAATTTTTTATAAGAGAGGTAATGCTGCAGCTAGAGGCACTCGTATTCAGGTATGTAGCTACAGTTTCTATCATGGGAAGAATGTTTGTACGGGCAACACTCTGTACGTGTTTTTGGGATGAAGTTCACACATCAAATAACCATGGGGTTTCGAAGTAACCTCTTTTATACTTTAAGAACTCTTTCCTTTGAAGGGAAACATTTGAGTTATAGCCATTAATTTGACTCCATGTGTCTCTTCTCTGGCCCAAACAGCTTAGTAAATACTGTGTGTGTTTAAAAGAAACACTTCATATCTTGCTTTGATGAAAATATTCTGTGTTATGAAAAGCACAGAGATATTTAGATGGTAAGAATAAACTGTGAACGCTTCTGTTATTTCCAAATTCAACTTGTGCATAAATCATCCAATACAATAATTTTATGACCATGTATATTTGTCCAATGATCTAATATCATATAGTGCCTTCATGAAATTGAATAGCATCTTTATATTCCTTAAATTTTTCCAGTATTTAAAATATTATAACACCATATTATTTTAACCGGTATATGCTCAAAATCTCCATTTCCTTTAAAATATTTAATAATAGAAAAGTTTTACCACATCCTGTCGGACCTGCTACAAGACATGTAGCCGGACTTCGGAACGTAAATTTTTCCTCCACATCCATACTCGTCAGATGAATAATGTATAATGAGAATAATTAAAGACACGGTAAACAGTAAAGCAGTAGCAAAAAAGCCTACTAATCACGCTTTGTTGCTGAGGCAACCCAGCGTTATTGATTACTGTTTTACTGTTTTTAAGATTTAATAATTTTAAATGTTTTTATAAAATTTAATACAATTTTTAGTAAAATAAAATGATTATATAATAATAGACACACTGCGTGTGTTTTTCTTCATTACAATTTTTAAAACTTTATAAATAAAAGAAAAATGAAAAACCTAAGGAGTAAAAAGTATTATGTCCTTATAAAAGGAACTTTCAATAATGTAATGAAAAGTGTTAAAGAACAAAAGGAAATAAAGTATAAGAAGGCATGATGTTGTGGGTTAGGCAGTCAGAGGCGTTACCTTTGATCAAAGGCGGTCTAAAGACTAAAGAGGCCTACTAAGTTTTAGGCAACAGCGTTATTGATTTGCTGTTTTACTGCTAAAAGAAAGGTATGTAAATGTATGACATAATGTTGTATGTAGCATGAGTTAAAAACATTAAAAACTGAGTAAGCAGTCAAAAACAAAAGCCTACTAATCCTCCTTGTTGCTGGGCAACGCGTTGTGATTTTGTTTACTGCTTTAAGATACGATATGTATGACATGTGTTAATAGTATACTTGAGTTAAGCAGTAAACACGATAAAAACAAAGAAACCTACTAATCCCTTTGTTGCTTTGCAACAGCGTTATTGATTTTTTACTGCTTTAAGTTGTGTAATGTAAATGTTTTTATTTGTAAAGAAATGTTTTAAGTATGAAATAAAATTGAATGACTCGTAGTATATACCTATTTTTCAGTTTCTTGGAGAGCATGTTAGCCTGCAGCTTTTGCTGGTGGTGCGTGGAAATGTAGCCTGCGGGCACGCGGCGAACGCGGGAACCGCGGTGGCGAATTCGATTGCGCTTCAGCGCAAGGGCGCATCTGCCCTGGTGGTCACTTATGACCTAGGGGAAGACATCAATATTGGCTCTGTTCTATGATGTAGGGCGAAAGGTGGAGTTAAAGCTAGAAAATGTTAACTCTCACTTGCTGGTAGGCATCCTAGCAACATATTTACATATCGAGATCATCATACAACCATAACTTATATGGGTGAGCTATATTGGGGCTATTCTGGGCTCAGGGTAGGCTAGAAAAGCTAACTCCTTGCGAGGCTTGTTCTAGCAACTTATAAGCATACACACCATTCCCGATTCTATACATGTACCTTATATCAGGGGTGAGACACCAAATACTGGGGCTATTCTAGGCTCTGGGAGGCTAGAAAGAACTAAAAAGTGGCACTCGGTTGGCACTATGTGTGGCACTCACGGCACTATGTGGCCCTCACTTGGCACTCATTGGCACTTTTTGGCACTCACCACTCACCTGGCATTCATCTAATACTCATCTAATGAACACTAATAAACACTCACTTACGGGAATTGTTAACCATCAAGAAAGTTGAAGAACTAGACAGAAAGCATCGTAATGCTGTGAATTAATCAAAGATGACGCCATCAGATGAACCGCCAAAATGACGTCATCCAGTTGAGTCATCGAAGTTGGCCACATAAAAAAGTTGAGCCAGCAAAAGATGAGGCATCAAAGATGAGTATTACAAGCTGGTATCAAAGTTGAAACAGCACATCAAAGCTGAAGGCACATCGAGAAGCTGAGGCTTCAAAATGTATCGAGTGTGTGCTGTTAATATAGAGGTGTCTATATGGCTGAGTGTATGTGTGTATAAGTCACCATAGTGTATGTGGGGAGTGTAAAGTGTCTATGGGTGGGTTATGTGTGTATACAGAGTGTCATATTTGAGGAGTGTAAGTCTCCTGGGCAGGGTGTAAGTGTCTGTGGATGAGTTTAAGTGAGCATCTATTGTATGTGTGTATATAGGTATCACTTGGTGCTGACAATGTGTACGTGTGGTATAAGTGTTATGTGTATGGGGGCCTTGAAGTGTCTATGGCAGGGGGTGTGGTGTCTATGGATAGGTTGCTCCAGTGACTATGCGGGTCATGTCTTATTTAGAAAGAAGAAGTAATATAGTGTGTGTGTATAAGTGTAAAGTGTAGATCAGTCTATGGGTGAGTGCTGGTGTCTTGTAGCAGTGTCATAGTGTATATGTGTATAAGTATGTGTGTGTGTAGGTGTGGGAGTGTGATGCTTGAAGTGATGCATATATACATGCCTTACTGAGCACGTGCGCCGGGATTTTTCACGGGTTAGCATATATATATATATATATATATATATATATATATATATATATATATATATACCTATATATATATATATATATATATTAACTGCTATATATACTGCTATATATACACCGCCATATATATATATATATATATACACCTATATATATATATATATATATACTATATCTATATATATATATATACTTATATATATACTCTTGTGTTTCTGCTCATAATGTATTATTTTTATTATGTGTTATTGTTGTTGCTATTATTATGATTATTATTATTATGATTATTAATATTATTATTATTATATTATTATTATTATTATTATTATTATTATTATTATTATTAATATACACATCTTTTATTTGTATATCTGTGTGTGTGTGTGATAATAAGAGTATTTATATATGTGCATACTCTTATTTGACACGTGTGGCGTTTTCCGCAGTTGCGCATAACATATATTATTATTATAATTATTATTATTGATATTATTATTATTATTATTAATATTAATATGTGTATTATTATTATTATTATTATTAACCATTATTAATGTGTGTGTGTGTATTATTATACATGTGTGTTTGTATTATTTATCTGTGTATTGTGTAAGGTGATACATATATATCTTTTATATACTCCCTTATTTAAGAGCACGTGGCGTTTTCACGGGTTCGCATATATATTTATATATATATTTAATAACTATGTATATATATATATATATATATATATATATATACTATATCTTTCTTTGCATATATATCTCTTATATATATACATATATATACTTATATATATATATATATATATATATATATATATAATAATTATTATTATGGACATTTATATATATATAAATCTAGTTAATTTTGAAGTAATCTTCACTTGCTAGACTTTGTTAAAGATACTCAGTTCTCCAAATCTTGGCGCTTGGATCTGTGGGGCTAAATCTTTTCCCTGCGCACACGAGAAGTGGTAAGGGTGTCGAGAGTTCTACCTGGAGTTTATATTTACGAATTACTGACCCGAGGCCTCGGTTAGGTACTAAAGACGTTAAGTCGTGAGTCAATAAGGACGCTTAGAGCAGACGATAAGGGACGGTGGAAAGTCACTAAGCCGAGTCATGGCTTCAGTTTTATGGTGGGCGAGTGTTGTGTATGGGCGATGACAGCCGGCGTGTTCAAGTTAGGATGAATACATACATGCTGTTCAGGGTGAGATCCGGTACAGCCTGGAGACCCAGAATTTTTCACATCACACCTCATGTTAGGGGACAGTTACCTACCCACCAAAGTAGGAGCGGCAGGTACCTGCCTGAGTTCGACAATCCCTGACCAACCTTCAGCAGAAGGTCGTTCAAACCAATGCCGGGGATCAGGTCCCAGAAATATCAAAGTCAAAAACATCAAAGTGGGACTGCATAACCCTAAAAGTCAAAAGGGGCCAAGCAACATGTACAGCGGTTGCGAAGCGTGTGTTGGCAGAGTCTTATGTTCTTTTCAGGGGTGCAAAAATTGGGGGTTGGGCAAAAATTAGGGTGCCTAAAAGCTAGGGTATCAAAATCCTAGGGTATATATATATACGCACTCGTCTAGCGGAAAGCCCTCCGTACTACTACAACCTTTGTCACTTTTAAATTCACTTTGTTCTTCACGAATCAGTCCCTTAGTCACTTAGTTACTCGGCCCAATTTTTCAACCACAGTACCATCATCTATCTTCACACCAACACTCAATAAACAAATTCTTCATATTCCCGTATAGTTCCTACAGTTCCCTATATTTCATTTACCCTTATATGAAGGTAATATTACTGGTCTTAACCAATCATTCGAAATTAAAGCCGCATAAACGCTTTGATACACAACTTCTGTATCCAGACAATCACAATGTTGATACAGTTCTTGATTACTTCACCAGGACTTCCATCTATACCATCCAATTTATTATTTTGCGACTTTCTTACTCACATACACATTCGCTATCACCTATTCAATACTGGTTTTGTCATATAGATTTCCGAAGTGTTTCCTTCTTACTCTCCTCAACATCTATTTCATCAGTCACGAAAGTACCATCCTAGTTCATTATGCTATGAAGATTCAACTTACTATATTTTCAACCTTTCGTGTTTCCTTCCAGAAGAACCTCATATTCCTTTGTAAGACCCATTCATTCTCCTTCCAAACTGTTCATTTACCTCTATTTTCTTTCTACGTATGGAACTTTTAGGCTTCCTTTTTACTTCTTAAATATTTCTATACACCATTCTCTTAAGACCTCATCATTCGCTTTTATCACATCAACCACGCCTCTTTTTTTTAAATATAAATGCTTGCATTGCCTCTTCGTTCCACCACTCACTATTGACATTTTTACTTCCTTTCCTTAGCACATTCACATACTTCTCTTGCACTACTAACAAAAGTTTCCTTCATTTGCTACGAGATTTGTTCAACTTCATCTTGTTCACATTCAACTCATTTATTTTGCAAGCAAGTGATCCCACATACTTTTCCTTATAACCTTGTTCACTCAACCTCTCACTCTTAATTCTCACCAACTGATTCCTTAACTCTTCCTCCCCATCATTAATCTTATGAAGCAACATAATAATCTGATATCCCAATCCAAAACCCAATTTCTGATTTAACGGCTATCACATGCTTCAGCATCTCCTTTACCAACACAAAATCAATCATACATTTCAATTCGATGCCATCTCTACCAACTCCAACACTCGTATACTTATGAGTACTCCTGTGCTCGAAGATTGTATTACGTACACAGATGCCACTCTCCTTACAGAAATAAATCACTATCCTATCATTCTCATTATACCATCCCTTTTTCGATTACCTATCGAATCATTTAAGTTACCAAACATAATCAATCAGAAGTGCCTACTTGCACCATCCAAATCGTCATTCTGATTATCCCAGAAAGTCACACTCTACTTATCATCACCCTCTGATGGGCTATATGTTACAACCACGTTTACCTCGACCTTCTCAAAATTAATTTAACCATTAGAATTCTAGTACTCACACAAATAAAATCTACTATAGGTCTGCAGCAAAGGTCACTGACTCATCAGAATCGCAGCCCTTTCTTTCCCCCTCTTATTACTCCCCAGTCCAGCACCTACACATTTCACCTCACAGCACTCTTCTTCACCACTTCATTTCATCTTTCGTTCAGTCAAATCAAGCAAATCAATTTATATTTTCCAAATGAATTCATCATCTTTTTCCTTTTCTCATCACCATTTATTCCTCTTGCATTCCATGCACTAAGACGATTGACGTGGAAGATGAAACGTCGGCTGCGGCGATCGCGACCAAGTCCGAGTCATGCATATGCAGCCTTAGGTTATATATTTTAGGTTGCGAGTCTTTATTCCAACTATCTCTGTCCATTTGGTCGACTCCCAACATACGCAGAACTTCCACTGTTTGAACTCTTTCTCCCACAAACACAGGGATATATATATATATATATATATATATATATATATATATATAACTATATATATATATATATATATATATATATATATATATATATATATATATATATATATATATATATATATATATATATATATATATACATATATTGTATATACTATATGCTGATATTATTCACTGTAACGGCAGCATTGTTTATGCTCTGTTTTTGACACGGAATGTCTTTTTCCTGTGCAAGTGAAGCGTAGATATGACGTTATAACAAATGAACTTTGACTGGTAAATTATTGCAGAATATTGCAAATCAACCTGACCTTGAAAATTTGCACAATGTCTAAAAGAATATTTTTTTGCAAATTGTTTGCAATTTGCATATTTTCAATGTCTCTGAACCCGTATTAGAGATTAGCCCCACCGCTCTTCTCCAGACCCGCCGCCCCCTCACCCCGCTGCCCCGCTCAGCCTCGCAGCCCCGCTTTGCTCCCTCGCCGCCCTCTGCCGCTGCCCCGCTGCCCCGCTGCCCCGCTGCCCCGCTGCCCCGCTGCCCCGCTGCCCGCTGCCGCTGCCCCGCTGCCCCGCTGCCTCGCTGCCCCACTGCCGCACGCGCTGCCCGCTGCCCGCTGCCCGCTGCCACGCTGCCCGCGCCCGCTGCCCCGCTGCCCCCGCTGCCCGCTGCCCCCTCCCACTGCCCGTTGCCTCGCTGCCCCGCTTTCCGGCTTTCGCGCTGCCCCGTGCAGACGCTGGCCTGCTGCCCCGCTGCCCTGCTGCCCCCGCTGCCCCGCTGCCCCGCTGCCCCGCTGCCCCCGCTGCCCGCTTTGTTAAGCAACGTTGGGTATATAAATATATATATATATATATATATATATATATATATATATATATATAACTCTAATATATACTATAATATATATATATATATATAATATATATATATATATATCTTATATATATATAAATATATATATATATATATATATATATATGATATATATATATGAGAGCTGGGTGTCGCGCGACCGCAGGTGCGACTATCGCGCTCTATCAATTCGTAGGCGTAAAGGCGCATAGGCGCATAGGCGCAACAATTTTTAAAAGGCGGACTAAGCATAGGCGCACAGCTAATTCTCGCGAATATAGCCGCGCCCATAAATAAAGAACAAAGCATTTTTTACCCTTAAAAGTTAAAACTTAGAAGCATGGCTAACTTGTATCATTAAAAACAGTGTAAAGGCTTATATAATAATATATGTAATAATAATAATAATAATAATATATACTAATAATATAATGACAATAATAATATATATATATATATGTGTAATATATATATATATGTATATATATATATATTCTTCTTCTATAATATGTATGTATATATATGTAATAATATAATAATAATAATAATAACATAATATAAGTATAATATAATAACAATATATATTAATAACATGTATATATAATATATATATATACACATATATCTTATATATATATATATATATAATAATATATATATGTATATATAAGAAATAATAATAATAATATATATATTATGTAATATACCAACAACCCAGTAGTATACTGTAATATGTATATAATAGCAATGTAATATATATATGTATAATATATATATATATTAATATATAATATATATATGTATATATGTAATATATTAATAACAACAACAATAATACAATAATAATAATAATAATAATGTATGTTTTTATTTTTATTTTTTCTTCTAATAACAAAACTAACTAAATATACATGTATAGACATAAATATGTAATATAATATATAGAATATAAATTTAAATATATAATAGCATATATGTAGCCAATAATAATAGCTAGCTATAATAATAATATGTAGCAGCCAACCAAATATATATATATATATATATATATATATATATATATATAGCTCTTACATATATAACATAATATATATAACATAATATATATATATATGCTGTATGCTGCTGCTGCTGCTGCTGCTGCTGTAATATATATATATATAGGCGTATTTGTAGATTCTGTACTGTAACTACCGAGGTAGAGGTTTTCCGAGGTCGTTGAGTCAAGTTTTGCGAGATTTTTGAGTCTAGGTGATTGACTCTCTTTGAATACTATATATATATATATATATATATATATATATATATATATATATATATATATATATATATATATATATATATATATATATATATATATATCATATATAACATAGCCCATAACCATATGTATATGTAACCATATATGTATATAATATAATAATATAATATATATATATATATGTATATATATATATAATAATAATAATAATATACATAATATATGTATATAAAAGCATAACCAACTAGTAACAACTATCAGCATATCTATGTATATAAATGAATATTGATATTGATTATATATATATATATATATATGTATATATAATATTATATAACAATAATATATATAATATCTTAGTAGCCAGCCAGCAATAACATATTGCTATATATATATGTAATAATAATAATATATATATATATATAATAATAACATATATATATAATAATATATATATATATATATATATATATACATGTACAGTGGCGTATTTAGGGGGGCCAGGCCATGGCCCCAGGGGTACCACAGAGACACTAAAATTTTAAGTATCATATCTGTTAAAATAATATAAAGTGCAGAGGTTAAATTAATTTTACATAATTAGTCGCTGTCAGGAACAAATCTCGTAAGTCCTTCATTTGAAACTAAACTTGAAGCCATCAGATTAGAGAAAAATGCAACATTACAGAGGCCTATGCAGATTTTTGAAGAATATTGTAGCGTCTGAGGTGGGTATTGCGATTGCTTTGCAAAAATTAACAGTTCCAAAAATACAGACCCAGCATTCCCACCTATTTCCGACTCACAGACTTATTATCGCACATCCATTTTATGCTATTTTTGGATGATTTATATCAGCATTAGGAGAACAGTTTTTAAGCCGACTCACAGGTGTTAAAATGTTTCCCATGAGAAGATAAAAGATTGTGTAACATTTTACAAGGAAGATCTCGAAAGCCTAATAGAAGATTTATTAAAAGCAGAATGGGATTTATGGAAGTTGAAATGGCATCACAGCACAGATCGTCCAAAAACAACAATAGACGGACTAGTTTCTTGTTTTCAGTCACAATTTCCAAATATTTACATCTTGTTGCAAATGCTGGCAATTTTACCCGTGTCTATTTCTTCAGTAGAAAGAAGCTTTTCAACATTAAGAATTCTGAAAACATACTTGAGAAATACTATTGGAGATGAAAGACTTACTGGACCTGCCCTCCTTTACATACATCGAAATATTGACATAAAAACTGAAGATGTATCTCAGATTTTGCTCATTCTCATACCCGGCGAATAAAGTTAACAATTTACGTAAGATTTTTAGTAATTTATATAAATTACTCCCATTTTTCCTTAGAAATTTAATATTTGGTCCTTCCATTATATATATATATATATATATATATATATATATATATATATATATATATATATATATATATATATATATATATTTTTTTATATCTTTAACTATATTTTTTTATATATATATATATATATATATATATATATATATATATATATATATATATATATATATATATATATATATATATAAGAAACGATTTTTGTCTGGCCCCCCGAAAAAAATTTCTGGATACGCCACTGTATATATATATATATATATATATGCTGCCAGAATATATATATAGAAAATATATATATATTTTTTATTTTATATATATATATATATATATATATATATATATATATATATATATATATATATATATATATATATATATATATATATATATATATATATATATATATATATATATATATATATAAAGTATATATATATACAAAAAAAGAGATATATATATATTAGGGATGAGGCCGATACCTATACCGATACCTATACCGATACTCTATTTTTTTAGGTGCCGATACCGATACCGATACTTTAATTAATATAATAAATACACAGTAATAAGATAGAACATTTGTGTACTGGTTGGCAACTCAACTCAGGATTGCATTCCTGTACAACCAATACTTAGTCATTTATTTCATATTTGGTTTTGCCCAAGTATATTTATTTTATAAATTAAAATAGTATCTTAAAGGAATAATAAATGCAAATATTATATTAATAACTTTTTTATGTTTGTGTTTATTAAAAAAAATATTCCATTTTCATTTTCCAGTAAGTATTAACAAAGTTTAGCTACTAGCTTTTATGTTTTAACATTATTACAAATTTACAAGATTCTTTAACTAGCTACAATATAAAGAATAAAAATAATGAAAGAGAGAAATCTCCAATTAATCTGCTGAAAAGAAATTCAAAATAAAAAAAACAGCTATTATTCAAACATGACATAATAATAATATACTCCTTTTAAAATAAAAATAGATATAATTCAATACTCAAATTCAAAAATTCTCAAATTGATGCAAAAAACATTAGCTTTCACTAGTATCTGGCGAGAGCCTGTTCCTTTTGGGGTGTTTACCCTACACTATAAATACGCTCGCTCTCGACTGATGGGGGGAGGAAATGATAAACATTTGCTTGCAAGCCGTGATAATAATGGAAACCTTGGCCCATTTTCATGCCACCACATGAAAGGATTCTCTTCTGTAGGCAGCATCTCATGTTTTCGCAGAGTTTCATCTCCTCTTTCACAGCCTCTTTCACAGATGGCAAATTTGAATTATCTTTGCTCCAATTGATGACTGTCTCTTCAGTTTTTTCGATGAGGTTCCTTGGTGTGATTTCTTTGAAGGTGAATGAGATGTCAATGCAATTTCAGCCATGAACTTATCAGAGTCAATATTCAAATCCTCTTCATCTTCAGTGAGTTTTATTTGCTGAAAAGCCACCATCACCACTATCATACCAGTGCTGTTGCCAGGGGTTGCTGATAAGGCGGCTTCCATTTTGTGAATCTTTTTTCTTTTGTCACGCGAGCAAGCTCCTCTGTTATGTCATTTAAATGCATTCTAGAAGTGGTTTACCGTCGGAGATGAAATTCTTGTGGGGTTTCAGCTAGCTCAAGGATGTCCTTATTAGAACCTTTTACAGTATATTGAAACTAAGTTTATTACACAATGTAACAAAAAAATTATTTTTTGTTTCTTTTATTTTTTATTGTTTTTTTATACAGTTTTTTATGCAGATTCCAAATATGTTTTTAGTTTTTCTCTAGCATCGACCGTTTTTATGTTACGACGGCATAAAATAATTATTGGCATCTTCTCATTTTGTAGGGTCGTTACCGGCATCGCATAAGTAAAAGTCAGTTGCCATTAATGTTTTATGGGGATTGCATGCTTAAGAACTGATTTATATATATATACTATATATCATAATATATATAATAATAATATATATATATATATATATATGTAATAACCATATATATATATATAACAATAATAATATATATAATAATATAATATATAATATATAACAATATTATAATAATAATAACCAATAATAATATATATATAATATTATTAATATATATATATAACTATCTTTTAATATTCTTATATATGTATATATAATAATAATAGTAATATATATATATATATCAATAATAATAATAATATATATATATAATATAATAATAACACACTGCTCTATAACTAATAGCAATAATAACTATATATACCATTATTTAACTACATTCTAGTGCAATGATATTGAAGGTGAGGTACCAAACTTAAATATCTTTTATAATTTTCAGAATATTAGTAATAATATAATAAACATTTGTAAAATTGCAAGTAGACAGTGTAAAACGTTGGCAGATTCATTTTGTTATGTGTGTTGATATTATTCTAGTTCTAAGCACATTTCCACCAAAATTGTGAAGGAAACCAAGTATTGGATGAC
>JABUQX010142103.1:0-2500 GCA_015478945.1 Trachelipus rathkii
TAGCATCAAATATATTTACAAATTCATTAAAACACATTTAAAATACATATAATGAAATAAATACAATAAACTCCACATAAATTAGAGTATGATGGCTGAACAAGGTAAGACATAGTTTTTATATAATTTACATTATTATATTTAAAAAATGAAAGGATATATTGATTATTCAATATAAATTTTAAATCCAAAGAATCAATCAGATGAACAATGCCATTTTTATCCCTATATACAGAAATCTAATGTCCTCCTGTTGTAATGTTACGATGTGAAGTGTTGAACACGAAACCAGTATCCTTCTCTAGTTTTACAGATCTTACTTCATTAATAGCGAAGACTCCTATAAATCGAGGTTCATTTTTAAACACAGTTTTTATTTCTTCTTCATTCATCTTTAATAATTCAAAATCACGTTGCGTACTCTGTCAATTTCAATGAGCTGAGGATGCTCCTGATAAACCAGGGCAGTGATGGGTGATTGTAGACTTCCACTAAAGGAGAGACTTAACCCTAATGTCCCCTTTCTCAAAATGTTTAAATGATTAGCATTACAAGCTGAAAGGTCTGCGGTGAGATCGTAAGCAAATAAATTACTATTCTTAGCGTGTTCTTCAAGATCTATCCCTGTCCCGCTATCATTTTATAATGTATGTGGAATCGATTGGTGTATATTAGAATGTGCTAGGATGCTTCCTTCTACGAGTTATTACCCCACCCCCCTTTTCTAGCATTTTCTAATATACACCAATCGATTAAATGTATACAGACCTGTAAAAAGGTAATGATTCATGAAATTTCACATTGGATATAAAGCTGAAAAGATAAAGTTTTCAGGAAAATTCATGCTTATGACGTCACGAATTTAAAGGTTGCTGATTACAAGTCTGTGAATATGATATTCAGTTGATAATCAACCATCGTAACCATAGCTGTGTATGTAATACATTTAAAAAGGTATAGGTATGGGACTTATAACATATATTCAAAGATTCTGACTTATTTTAAAAACCTGGTATACATTAGTCAACTATAATTCAGATTTTTCAACTAGGCATCCTTACACAACACGTGATCCTGCCAAAATCCGCATTGTATATGCATCTGATAATGTTCATGGTTACAGAATAAGAGCATCAGCTGCTTAGAAAGAGGGACACGAGATTACATACTTCGATATAACATTAAAGTATAAAAATATGGTACCTATACTGGATGGACATATAGAGAAAATTATGGAAACAAGCAATGTGTTTAAAACATTTATAGTCAATGTGGAACGATTTAAAATACAAAAATTGCCGCTACCGTGGCTCAAACGGTAGAGCGACGGAGTCGCATGGCATGGTCGTGGGTTCGAATCCTAGTTCGGATCCTAGGTAGAAATTACCTAGAGAGTTCCCCTCCTTGAATAGGGCTATGCCCGTGAGGTGTGAACTTTAAAAAAAAATACCACTCCCTATCCATCTAAAAATTTCTTCCAAGATACGTACTTTAACCGATCAAGATCTTGATGAATATTCAAAGAAGAGGATAATCAATTATATAGTAACAACTATAAGAAATGAGATATCTGGGGAATATGTTACATTTCCACGTGGGGACTATCAAGATGTTTGTGGTTGGAGATGAAAGTTTTATTTATATATGTACACGCATTTGTAAATTTTACTAATATAGTAATTATGTAATAAATTTTTTCTCCTGAGTAAAAAGACTTTTCATATCCTCTATATAAAGATATATATATATATATATATTATATATATTAAAGTTTAAGAAGTAGTATATATATATATATATATATATATAATATATATTATATATATTTATAAGTATTATTAGTTATTATATATATATATATATATATATATATATATATATATATATATAGTTATTATTGCTATATATATATATATGCATATATATTATTATTATATATATATATATATATTCCAAAGTTTAATGAAGTTATTTTTCCACCAGAATGTGTGTTTCTGTTAGGACTTGAAACAGTAAACCCACACAGTAAGGCAATAAAGCCGTAAAGACAAGGCGCATAGCCAGGGTGAGGGGAGGGCCCCTTTTGGGCTAGTTTGGGCTACTGCCTATTGATTTATAGCTTTTAAGGTCGAAAAACATGTTTTTATTGCAAAAATTTAACAGTGAATCAGGGTTTTGTATAAATAAAAATTAAGAAAGTTTAAGTATAAAATAAAACGGCTGTCTCATAGTGCAGAAAACGGATTATTTGAAAAGAAAATACAAAGTGGTGAAAACACTTTATTATTATTAAAAAAAAGTGTATATTAACGTCACAACTACGAAATATTTTTAGCGTCCGCGCAGTTATATTGCGCCTGCGGGCACCCGCGTCGATTCCGGGCCGGGCGCGCCTGAGGGCGCGAGGCAACCTCGCGTTCGGTCTTGCCAACCCTGCGATCGTTTAGAGAATTGAAACCGTGATTCATCATAATGCATCTTCCTCACCGCTTTCTCTTCT
>JABUQX010142103.1:10000-12500 GCA_015478945.1 Trachelipus rathkii
TGAAATCGGCATCACATAGTGGCGGGATTCCGTTCATAGAACTTGAAATATGCAGTCTAGGGTTTCCTTCCTCGCGACTCTTCCATTCTCTGCCACCCAATTTACTTTTCTAGTCTTACTATGTTGGAATTAAACTCTTTTACCACTCTCCCTATACTGTCTTTATTATAAAGGATAAACAGTAATATAAACTCTCTTGTCTCATACCACCTTCTTCTTTGAGGAGAGCTTGTTTAACTCGTTTTTCGACACAGTCTCATATTTCTCATTACAGTCTCTCTGACCTTAGACATAACGTTTTTACGATCATTCATACGTGTACTCTGGTTAAAAATGCAGAAACACTTTTCCATTCTCAATTCTTCCACTTTCTTTGACATTTAAATTTACTAAAGTCCATGAATCTGTACAAAATTGTAGACCTTTTATTTGCAAAACGAATTGTTTTCCCAGTTCTTCTTTATTTAATGCAGACTTCTAGCTTTTCACCCACATAGTGTACCATGAGCACGCACACACTCATATATATATATATATATATATATATATATATATATATATATATATATATATATATATATATATCTCTCTCTATATATATATATACTATATACACACTACACATATATATATATATATATATATATATATATATATATATATATATAATTCAATGTCTGTGAGTGTGTTTTATTGAACATTATTTGCAAAAGGATTTTTCTATTTTTCGCTTGTGTGCTACTGATCTGTGGCAAAAGCTCAGCCAAACAACTTTTTTCCCTCCTTTTTATTTTTGGCATTATGGAATTTCCTTTTTTTCCTACCTCTTTTTCCCCTACTTTCCCTCCATCCATCGCATCTCTTTTTAAATTGACAAAACTTTTTGCACTTGTATAATGTTTTTTTGCTAGTCGCAGGTGATATGTTTTCCGATAACTCAATGCATAAATTACCGAAATATTTTAGTCTCTCTAAAAATGAAAAATAGGGATTGATAAATTGGAAGCACGGAGACATGTAAATTGTGTGTGCACAAGTTTTGCGAGGTACTTGAAAAATTATATATTGTAGAATATGATTTAAAATAATTTTAAAAGAATTAGATTTTGATATAATTTAATTTTAAAGATTCTTTATAATTTTAGAATATATCCTAAATTGATATTACCTTACATAAGGAAAATTTAAATATTCCAATTAAATTAAAATAGTAAACTTAATATTTAAAATCAAATTAAAATATCATAATTAAATTAAATTATTATTTAAATATAATTAAATAAATTGAATTTATATTTAATAATTACACAATTACTATATAATTATATATTTAATTAATTATAAGTAAATTACATAAAATATTTGATTTTGTTATAATAATTTTACAGATTCTTTAAAGTTTGGAACAGAAATTAAATTAATATATAACAAAAATTTTATTTTAAATATATTAATAAAGTAAGAAATGTAAGTTTAATATTTAAACTACTATACTAATATTACCTTAAATAAAAAATTCAATTATTTTAATAAAATAACAAATCAAATTTAATAACTTAGTCTAAATAAATGAATTGTCCCGCAATTTATATTTTAAAATTTATTCCAAAGAATATGAAAAATTATTATTATTATTATTATTATTATTATTATTATTATTATTATTATTATTATTATTATTATTATTATTATTATTATTATTATTATTATTATTATTATTATTATTATTATTATTATTATTATTATTATTATTATTACCTATCCCAGAATACGTTTCTGATTAAAATAAAAATTATTATTATTATAAATATTATTAAAAATTATTATTATTATTATTATTATTATTATTATTATTATTATTATTATTAATATTATTATTATTATTATTATTATTATTATTATTATTATTATTATTATTATTATTATTATTATTATTATATATTATTAAAATAAAACTCATCATTTTTTGATTGAACTTCTATTTGTGAGGAGAGAAAGATATAAAAAATTAAAACCTATGAAATCTAATCTATTATTATTATTATTATTATTATTATTATTATAATTATTATTATTATTATTATTATTATTATTATTATTATTATTATTATTATTGTTATTATTATTATTATTATTATTATTATTATTATTATTATTATTATTATTATTATTATTATTATTATTATTATTATTATTATTATTATTATTATTATTATTATTATAAATATTATTATTATTATTATTATTATTATTATTATTATTATTATTATTTTATTTTCTGCAGAAAAGAGAGTTCAATAGTTCCTCTTAATGTGTTTATCTACATACTATTAATATACTACTTATATTTCAACTTATCGTTTAATTAGCTTCCATTTATTCGATTTTTGTAATATAGCAGCAGGGTTTATAATCGTTTTCGTTGAAATTTGAGAGAGAGAGAGAGAGAGAGAGAGAGAGAGAGAGAGAGAGAGAGAGAGAGAGAGAGAGAGAGAGAGAG
>JABUQX010142106.1:0-12500 GCA_015478945.1 Trachelipus rathkii
CGGTGTACTTCGTTCGGCTCAAATTTGAATTGTTTAACCGTTTTCGCATTTATCGTGAAACGCTCGCATGTTTTCGTATATATAAATATATATATATATATATATATATGTCTTTCAGAGTAAATAAAACAAAGCTTCCTCGTAATTATTATTTTTGTGTAGGAAAGTAAGGTGCTTTGCGTCGCTATGAATGTATAAGAATACCGTTACGCATTGCAACCGAGAGTCCTTTACTGAGTGTCGTGTGAGAAGGTCGTGTTTTGTGCAGGCTCTAGCGGAGTAGGGATATTGTACTCCGAGCCTAAAGTGTGTGTTCATGTAAAAAAAACTATGAAGTGTTTGTTATTTATTTATGCAGCCATATCAATATTTATGCTTGTGAAATGTTAGCATAAATCTTTCTTGTCTGTTATTGTCTAGAAGAGACAATCATTTATTATCTCAATTTCTACAAAGTTAGAATTATCAAGTCTTGCATCTTTTATATAAAGTGAATGAAATACTTTAATTGATCTCTGTTTTGAAAATAATCGCAAGTGAAGAATCTCCATGTTCTTGTGTTTTATTACGAAAGAATCGTAATCTCCTTTTCAGGCTGTAATTCAGGTAACACATTCCGACCTTACTCATATCTCTCCCACTCTCATCCATTATTATATTTGTTTGACTCAAATACTATCTCATTGATGAAGCATATTATGTAAATATATTATTCAAGAATCCTATAATATTTGTTAAGCATATTCTATATATTTAAGAAGACATGTTCAAGATTATTTATTAATAGTATAGAAGGAATATCAAATTATATTTTCTAGGTATCATTTTATTGAAAGGCATATATGACGTAATAGATTAAAGTTATTTTATACGAAGTCCAATCTCATTCTCCTAGTCTTTGAAGCATCCTTTTATTTCTTCAAGGAGTAGTTATATCTTGAAAGTCCACAAGGTTGAAATCTTCCCGAAGTCAATCTTCTAGAATCCGATGCTTCCATGTAGGTTTAACACGAGTCTAAGAAAAGAAAAGACCTGTAATATAATAAAAGAGTTATAGAAACAGGAGAAATATATATATATATATATATATATATATATATATATATATATATATATATATATATATATATATATATATATATATATATATATGCTATATATATATATATATATATATATATCTTTTCTTTTTCTATATATTTTTATATATCTTTTTTATATATCTATTTCTATATATATATAAATTTTCTTTTCCTTTTTAAATATATATATATATATATATATATATACACACATATATATATATATATATATATATATATATATATATATATATATATATATATATATATATATATATATATATATATATATATATATATATATATATAAATAACCAACCTTATATATATATATATATATAATTTATAATATAATTTATAATATAATTTATAACTAAATAATTTTATTTACTAAATTTATTATTAATTAGGTAATAATTAGGATTAGCTATTTACTACTTTTATCAAAATAATAATAAAAAGGCAATTTGTGCCTGAAAATCAAAGAAATCAAAAAATTCATTGATTTTTGTTTTCACTATTTTTTTATTTTTATGCTAATTTTTTTAAATTAATAATTATTCCTATTTATCACCTAATTAATGAAAAGTATATTTCATCTATATAATAAGCAAATTCATCAATGTAGTTTCAAATTATTTTCAATAAAGAAATAAACAAAATTAGATTACTCAGATATTATACAGTGTATATACCTATATATATATATATATATATATATATATATATATATATATATATATATATATATATATATATATATATATATATATATATATATCTTTATATATATATATATATAATTTAAATAACTTAATTTAAACTAAATAATAATTATACTTACTAAACTTAATTAGGTAATAATTAGGATTATTTACTAATTTTTTAAAAATAATAATTAAAAAGGCAATTAAAATTATTGATTTTTTGATTTTTTTGATTTTTTTAAAAAAATAAAAAAAATCACCAACCCTGATATATATATATATATATATATATATATATATATATATATATATATATATATATATATATAACCATATATATATATATATATATATATACTATACTATACTATATATATAATAACATATATATATATATATATATATATATATATATATATATATATATATATATATATATATAAAATTCTGATATATAGCTATATTAATATATTATGAAATTTTGAAAATTTTCTATAAATCTATTTTTGTCCATTTTTTGTTTTTAAAAAAAACCCTGGGTTTTTTTAATAAAACCCAGGTGGGCTGAACTGTTAAAAAACCCTGGGTTTTGCAACCCTGATATATGCTTTTACTTACTTCTGCCCCTATGGCCACCTTAATTAAGAGCCACTGCTTCCAGGAAGCGCTCGCTGCCTCTGGGCGTTCACAGGTCAAGGAAGGATGCTCAGAGAAATCCGGCGGAGGCGTCGAGCAGGAGCCCCTCAGAAGGAGTGCTCTATTGATGTCTTGAGCATTGTGACATCTATGCAAGTGATGGGGAGGTGACGTTACTGCACCTGATTTGAATGTGTATTTATAATGCACGAGCCCCAGGTAATTTGACCTGATCTGCTTCTCGGCAGGGAGTTGATTTGCCTCTTCTGGACAGCGCGTTTCTTCTCTAGGGAAGAGTTTTGGGCGAAGGGAGTGTTTAATCTGGAAATTGTGGCCCCAGGCGGTTTGGCAGGTATGTGCTGGTTAGGTGTGTATGAATTATGTGTAATCCATGACCTATTGGGAGGAGGAGGAATTATGTTGTATGTTGTAATAGAATTGAGCTGGTGAAGAAGGGGAGGATTTTAGTCTTTGTCGGGGTGGGAGGGAGAGAATTTGGTGACAAGGGTGGGATGGATTACGTGTTTTCTGATAGAATTGAGTTCCCACCATCTCCAAGTGTGTGGAGATGGGGAGGATGGAAGTTTCATCGTGTAAATGTTGAATTGGGGTGGTTTTTGTGCAGCCTGTGATAATTCTGAGGGCTGTATTTTGAGAAATTGTAATTTGTTTGTGTTCGATTTTGAGAGTGCTGGGAACCATGCTGGCTGAGGCATAATGTTTATAAGTTGTGGTGAGTGTGTGTTTCCTGTCATGTCACTGAAGTTGTGTTGAGAGAGAAGGATTCGGAGGGTGTTTAGTTTTCGCTGGGAGGAAGTGATTTGGTCAATGTGGGGAGGAAAACGTCATGTGTGTGTCATAGGTAAGTCCTAGTATTTTTGGGTTTTGTTTAATGGAAGAGGGTTGTTGTTCAGGGTAATTATAGGATGGAGAGGATTGATGACGATCAGTGGTTAAAAGGGTGATGAGGAGGATTTAAGAGGGGATGCTGTCATTCTGTTGGAGCTTAACCAATTTTCTAATAGATGTAAATATTCTTGGGTATGTTGTGTGGCTATGTTTACATCTGGGTGTTGGGAAATAAGACTGATGTCGTCTGCGTAAGTAATAAGTTTGGTGGATTGGTGGGTTAGGGAGAGGTAAATCTCTGCTGTGAAAAAGTTGAACAAAAATGGAGAGAGAATGGCACCCTGTGGGACGCCATTTTGTAATTTGATTGAATGGGAGAGGTTGTTTTTGCATAAGACCTTAGCGGAACGGTTGGTGAGGA
The DNA here is from genome assembly GCA_015478945.1 of Trachelipus rathkii. NCBI lineage: Eukaryota > Metazoa > Arthropoda > Malacostraca > Isopoda > Trachelipodidae > Trachelipus > Trachelipus rathkii. Next base: position 3,696 of record JABUQX010142106.1, read on the forward strand.
AATTGGAGAGCCATTTTTTGTCATTATTTTCTAGTAGGGGGAGTGGAGGATTTTTAAAATAAGGCTGTGTGTGGGGACGGTATCGAATGCTTTTATTTATGTCTATTGGTGAAGTATAGATCTATGGGAAGGGGATTGGTTTGAAAAGCAAACCTGTGATGTTATCTTGGAGGAGAGTGAGGGACTTTGTAGTTGTAGAAGTGGTTGCTTTTGAATCCGTGTTGGAAATCTGGGAGAGTAATGGGGTGGGAAATTTTGTTTAGTATTAATTTCTCTAGCAGTTTACAAATGGAGCAAAGCAGAGAGATTGGGCGGTAGGAGGAGGGGGAGTTAGGGTCTTTTTTTGGTTTGAGTTTTGGAATTATGAATGCTTGCTTCCAGATTGGGGGTATGTAGTTGAGCTGCCATGATTTGTTAAAGATTTCTGTGATTAGGAGAATTGTTTTTTCTCCAAGGTGTTTTAAGTGAAGGTTGGATATTGAGTCTGGACCTGTCGCTGTTGAATTTTTGAGGGTTTTAATGGCTTCTATTATCATGTTGGTTGTGAATGGGGGTGGGAGGGTGTGGTCTAGTTGAAGTTTTCTGAGTTGTTTTTTTATTTTCCTGTTATCGGGGTGGGTTGGTTTTCGAGAGATGTTGGCATAATGTTTAGCAAGACTGTCTGATTGTTGTTTTGGGGAAGGGAGGGAGTTGTTGGGTAAAGATGGGGATTGTGGGGGGTTGTTTTGAGAGTTGTTTAATTTTTTAATGACTTGCCAGGTTTTTTTATTGTCTAAGCGTGAGATGTTATGTTGTAAGTATTCTGAAAACTTATTGGTAGTGTTGGTGGTTATGAGGTTGGAGATTTGGGTGTTTAGGTTTGTTATTTGGTTAGAAATGTGTGGGGTGTACGGGTTGAGTTTTCGGAGGGAGTTTCTTTGTTTAATGAGTTGGTTGATCTCAGGGTTGAGTTTGGGGTTGTATGATTTTCTGTGGCCTTTGGGTATATAGAGGTTTGCTGATTTAATGATTGTATTGTTTAAATGAATAATGGAGGTGTGTAGGGAAGTTATATCGTGGATTGGTATTGGGTTAATATGGGTTTCTATATGGTTAGTAAATGCAGGCCAGTTTGCTTTTTTATAGTTAGTGTATGTAGTAGTCTTTTTTTGTGGGGATTGATGAGGGGAGTTTAGAGAAATAAGAATAGGAAGGTGGTCCGATTGTAGGTCTGTAACAGTGTCCCAGGTTAGTAGGGGATGTAGGGAGGGGGAACAGAATGTAACGTCTGGGGAAGTAGGGGATTGGTTAACTTGGGGAGGGATACAGGTGGGGAGGTTTTTGGAGTTAAGGATATTTAGGGATTCTAATTCGTTAAGGATATGGTTGCCTCGGGGGTCAGAAGGGTAATCTTTATACCATGCTGTGTGGTGGGCGTTGAAATCGCCTCCGAGGATGAGATTTGGGTATGTGGTTAAAATTGATAGTGGGGGTGTGAGGTTGTTTGGGGGGATTTAGAGAGGTGGGGTGGCGAATATAGAGATTCAGCAGGATGGAGCAAGATTTGGGTTTTTTCAGTGCATCTGGAAACAAAATGGAGGTGTCGTTAGTTGTATTGTGGTAAGTGATGTTGTTATGGATCAGTGTTAAGAGGGAGTGTTGTGGGGGTTGGAGGGGGAGTAGATGGCGTCATAACCGTGGGGGACGTGGATTTTAAATGAATGAGTCACAGGAGATTTTACTCTCCATCAGCGGGATTCAAACATTGGACACCGCATCGCAGTGTTAACAATAACCGGATGCTCTAACCACTAGGCCATCCACGTCCCCAAAAAAGAACGCTTCAAGAATAGTTTTTAAAGCTCCCGGTTTTCTCATCCCATATATATATATATATATATATATATATATATATATATATATATATATATATATATATATATATATATATAAAATTACTATTTATTTACATTATATACTGCTATATATATATATATATATATATATATATATATATATATCAGGGATGGGGGTGAGGCTTTCAAGGGTAAAGATCTTGAGTCAGGAGCCGTATCTCCAAAAGTCGGGAGTCGGAGTCGGGAGAAAGTAAATATAAAAAAAAAAAAACGACTCCTTTTGACTCCTAAACAATACTGAACAAACTTTTCGCTCAAATTTTGGAAAAAACTTAATTAGTTCATATTATAAAGACCGTACATTTTTATTTTGGCAACATTGTTGTAGCAATTTAAATTATGTTTAATTTTTAATTTCCTTTATTTTAAAGAAAAGAAAGAAACTTTTCCAGCGATGTCTTAACATTTCTATAGTATTTTTCTTCCTGAGTCGAATACGCTAATATTTTCTTGAGAAACATTAGTTCATCCCCTACCGCCCAAATAAACATTTGGCTTAAATGATGCAGAATGACCTTATATATATATATATATATATATATCATATATACTCTTTTTTTCTCATATATATATATATATATATATATATATATATATATATATATATATATTAGTGATCTTACACGATACCATAGACATGAAGTATCAGATCATTTTGAGGTATGGAAGTATCGTGGCAATTTTGAGAGTAGGAGTATCGGTATCGGTAAAATTTTTTGCCGATACCACACATTTTGCGTCTTTAAATTGATTTATTTATATATATATATATATATATATATATATATATATATATATATATATATATATATATATATATATATATATATTTATATATATATATATCTATATATAACTCTATATATATATATATATATATATCTTGATATATATATATATATATTTTTAAATATATTTTTATATGTGTTTTTTCTTTATATATATATACTTATATATATATATATATATATATATATATATATATATACTGCTACTCTATATATATATATATATATATATATATATATATATATATATATATATATATATATATATATTATTAGCGTTTGATGCTAAGAGACATTGAAATATATAAAAAACATTAATAGTTTGCATTGAATAGAAGGGAAAGTAAATAGGCGATTAAATTTTCGTAATATAATTAACAACAAAGAAACAGTCACTAAAATTTATAAATCCTAACTTCATTTTTAAATAACCCTAACTAACATTTGTTTATTTCAAATAATTACAACTTTAAATAAACACGGAAGAGGTAAATACTAGTAATACCCACGCAAACACATGTAAGAGATCACATGTTACATTGTTGGTACTTCAAGAAAACAGGAGGCTTTTATCATCAACACGGAGGCCAACGATCACAAACGATGCAGGAGTCACATCATCGGTAGTCACGGAGGCATAAATCATCGCTAGAAATGCAGACACTATTCAGTAATATTCACTCGAACCTTACTATCAATTCTTGCACTGATAATTGGTTCCGCCCAGTTTTTCTGGGAAATTTGCTCATCATAGCAAAAAAAAAAAAAAAAAAAAAAAAAAAAAAAGTCACTTGTTAAACTTGCAGAAGAACTCCACTTGCTTGATCAAATAAACAACTCTGCTAGGTCACATCAAAACTATGGAATTCAGCGAGGGGGGCAGTTTATATGGAGTTAATCTTTCCCTAAAATACATAAGCATAATTTCTAATTTATAACTTTCCTCTTTTTTTCTTTTAAAAAGAAGATTCCTAATAAACAACAAACTTAAATTATTTCCTACTTACGCTTGGATTTATTTTCTTTTCCATGTTTCTTTCGCTTCTATCTCCTTTCTTCCACTTTTAATCTTTCTTGACCATTTTCTTTAACGCCCATCCCTCCGATTGGAGAAAGCCAACAATTCTAACTTCTTTATAAAAATATCGTAAAATTGCCAGGTAATGGTAACGTTGCTAATATATATATATATATATATATATATATATAGTATATATATATATATATATATATATAGTAAATATATATAGCATATATATATATAAGGTTGGTATATATATATATATATATATATATATATATATATATATAAATGCAGACTCATGTCCCGTAGATTAAGGCAAGGTGGTGTTGGTAGTTGAAAGGTTTTGAGCTTATCAACACACCATTCACGAAAAGCAAGATTAGATAGGATGAGGTTTTCAGCCCCTTGCTATTAGACGAAGAGAATTTAAAAATTTCTATAAATTTAAGTTTCAAATTTCTTCTTCTTTTTTAATTTTGCATTTAATTATTAAAATTTCATCTTTAGCGTATCGTATTTAGCGTATCTATTTAAATCTCAAATATTAAGTCACACTCTCACTTTCAATTGTTTGTCAAATGTTCAAAGTGGTAATTAATGATAATAGCGTTATTCATTATTCATTTGTTTTGAGTTAAAAATGGAGAAATGTTTCCTTTTGAATTGAAAGGAACATGAATAGCTAAAATTTCACTCGGTAAGAAAATTGCTAAAATCAAGGTCTTTGCCTTTTTGATTTCGTGAATATCGTTTGTGAATCTCATTTACTCTCTCGCTTTGTTTTTTTGTTTATTGAATCGTTGGGAGTAAAGAAGTCTTTAATTTCATGATCTGAATTCAAGTGTTAACTATCCAAATTGAAGTAGTGATTTAAACTGTGTTGTCGTATCTACATAGTATCAAGTCCTACGTAGGTGAAGAAAAGTTTACCCTATAACTACCTGTTGATTGAAAAAAGTACTTCAATCTAACTGTGGAAAGGAAACGATTCACTATCGTATTGGCGATTTACGATCATTTTTATTCTTTCCTCAAAATAGAAAATTTTAAAAATCCCACCAACCCCCCCCCCAAAAAAAATACACTGAGCTACAATTTTTTGGTCCAACCAAGGGTTTTTTCCAATCATGCCCCGTTCCCTTTGCATCTTTCATCTAACATATATCCTAAATATTTAAACTCAGACACTTGCTCCAGTTGCTCACCACGAACATATAATCACCGAGGACAAACTCACTCACAGCCATTGCCTTACTTCACCATGTTTACTTTCAAACCCTCCCTTGGTAAAATCCCTGTCCTCTCTTAAACTCTCTTCGGATAAACCACACAATAAATCAAATCAACCGCACTTATAAGAAGGCACACACAGTATAGGTAGGCAATCCTCCACTCTTCCATTATCTCCTCCATCGTTCTAACACCTTCCCTGCTGTACCCCTGTTCATTTTTTTCATAAATCCCATCCATATAAACTGGAACAACCAAGGAGATTGAGAGTCAATGGACATAAAAGTTGATAAGCCTTTCCCAAAATCCCCCTCTACCGTTTCATGGTTTGTTGAAAGTGTAGAACTGTCCCAAATATCCGATGTATACTGCATATATTGGCGATAAACGCCACTATACAAATCAAGCAATTAAATGGAGAGGAAAAATTTGGTGCCTGAGAATCTTTGACCTTTTAGAAGCTTTTGCTTAGTGAGAGAGAGATAATGTCATCCATCCTAAAAAGATCATGAGAAGAATAAATACCAAGAATATTAAGAACATAAAAAGATCATGAGAAGAATAAATACCAAGTGTTTTTTTAGGTACGAATGATAAGAAAGAATCTAGTCAAGTAAGTGGTTAATAAAAGGGACATTCACTAAAAAGGTTAGTAATATTTAAACCCTAAGTGGGGTTTTATGCAAATGGAAATAGGTAATTAAAACGACATTTCTTCTCTTTTCCAGGGTTGCCGTAAATGTTATAATAAATTTTATCAAATTCTATTGACATGTATGGTAATTTGTAAATAGAGGATTATTATGTATAAATATAAAGAAAGAGGAACTTAGCCAAATTAAGTTATACATAACAAGTCTTGTTCTGTTGAGTTGTTCATGGGATGGTATTGTTGCATCATATACTGAATGGGCATAATATTGATGCAATATTATACTATTGACCTTTCAGTGTGTATTTCTATCTGTGTGTATGTGTTCAAATAATTTTATATATATATAATATATATATATATATATATATATATATATATATATATATATATATATATATATATATATATATATATATATATATATATATATATATATATATATATATATATATATCTTCTTCTTTTTCTTCTTCTTCCTTCTTTGCCCCAAGATTGGGGTAAGGTGCTGTACAATCGGAAAAGAAAGCAGTAGGAGAACAGACAAACGTCGAAAAGAAAGCCCAGCCTACCGCCCCTCTACAACCATTATCATAGAGCTCAGAAAATCCACCCTAGAGCTACATGGGACCGCGACGGACCCTGCCTCATGGTAAACAAGCCAATGTAAGTGGGGTTCATCCCTCAGGCCAACCCAGTTCCCATACAAAACCCCCTATCTCTCCCATTTGCACCTTTATTCTCGCCTCAACTCAGCCACATTTCTCTTCAATATTCTCCAAGGTCACCCACTGATCCACTTCCTTTCGGGTCTCCAGCCTGCATCAAGCTCCCAACACACTCTCCACTATAAATCCGCTTAACAACCGACTATCATTCATCCTTCCACATGACCAAACCATCAGAGTACTTTCATTTATTCTCTCATTTACCCTTTTCACACCACACAACTCTCTAATACGTTCATTCCTCACTTTATTAATTTTTTTCAACACTTAGCATGCCCCTAAGATTGTCCATCTGAACACATTGAACTTTAGATCATACTTCTTATTCCAGACCATAGTCTCACTACCATACAATAACACAGGTAACAACATATTCTCATGTAAGACCCAAACGCATTCAAGACTTGGACCTTTGCATTCACCAACGATTTAATTGCACCAGCCACCCTTCTCCCATCATTCACAACTTTCCTACTACACTCCCACACTGTCCGTTCCCTTTTTCATCCAACATATCTCCTAAATATTTAAACTCAGACACTTGTTCTAGCTGCTCACCATCTAACATGATCCTCACACTGAGGAGTGTCCTCACTCACAACCATAACCTTACTCTTTATCCACGTTTACTTTCAAGCCCCTCCCCACACACACCCAAATCTCTTATCAATCCTCTAAACCCCCTCTTCAGATTCGCCAATAATGAACCACAAATCATCCGCATATACAGTAAAGGCACCCTCCACTCAACTCCATTCTCCAATTCTAACACCATATCCTGACATCCTTTCACTGCAAATTTTTTCATATATATATATATATATATATATATATATATATATATATATATATATATATATATATATATATATATATATATATATATATATATATATATATATATATATATATATATTATATATATATATATCGATATATATATATATTATTGATGTAAATTTATACCAGAAAAGAGAGGCTCTATACCGATACCCATATTCTCATTTTTTAGGTGTCATACCCGATACTTCTTTAATTAATATAATAAATATACAGTAATAAGATAGAACATTTGAGTACTTGTTCTGCTAGGCAACTCAGGATTGTATTCCCTTACAAACCAATACTAGTCATTTATTTCATATTTGGTTGTGCCGAAGTATATTTATTTTATAAATTAAAATAGTATCTTTAAGGAATAATAAAGGCAAATATAATATTAATAACTTTTTATGTTTGTGTTTATTCAAAATATATTCCATTTCCATTTTCAAAGTTTAGCTACTAGCATTTATGTTTTAACATGATTACAATTTCTAGAAGATTCTTTAACTTGCTATGATATAAGGAATAAAAATAATGAAAGAAGAGACCTCAATTAATCAGCTTAAATGACAAAATAAAAAACGTTATTGCTCAAACATGACATAATAATAATATACTCCTTAAGATAAAGATAGATATCATTCACCAAATTCAAAAATTCTCAAATTGTGATGCAAAACATTAAGCTTTCACTAGTATCTGACGAGAGCCTGTTCCTTTTTGGGGTTTAATCTCACCTAGACTAAAAATGCACTCGCTCGACTGATGAGGGAGGGGCTGATAATATTTGCTTGCAAGCACTGATAATAATGGAAACCGTGGCCCATTTTCATGCCCCCACATGAAAGGATTCTCTTCTGTAGGCAGCATCTCCATGTTTTCGTAGAGCCTCATCTCCTCTTTTGACAGATTGCAAATTTGAATTATTTTTGCTCCTTGATGACTGTCTCTTCAGTTTTTCGATGAGGTTCTTGGTGTGATTTCTTTGATGGTGAATGAGATGTCAATGCAATTTCGGTCATGATATCAAAGTCTAACATATCCAAATTCTCATCTTCAGTAGGTTTATTAGTGAAAAGCCACCATCACTATCAGTGATGTTGCCAGGGGTTGCTGATAAGGCGGCTCCCACTTCTGTGAATCTTTTTTTTTTTGTCACTCGAGCAAGCTCCTCGATTCTAGAAGTGGTTCACCCTCGAAGATGCCATTCTTGTGGTGTTTCAGCTAGCTTTCCTTTTTAAAACCTTTTATTTTTTTTTACAGTTGTCACTGCCGCCGCTCACGGCAGAACCCTATTCAAGGAGGGGTGTTGAACGCCTCAAAAATTCATATAATGCAAATTACGCAGATGAGCATAGACGCAGGTTTTAAAGTGAGAGATTAAATTCAGTAAGAAACACAGAAGATGGAAGAGAATTCCACAGAACAGAGGTGCAGGAAAGAAGGAAGCACCGCAGCGAACTATCTGAGTTACTAATATCAACACAAAACTCATACGAGCCGACACAGCACCCCTTGTGCTACGAGGGCGTCGTAAAGCTGGTAGTACGCGAGTGGAAAGTTCCCTGGAGCATTCCGCTACGGTACCTATAGAAAGAGATAAAGCACCAGCATCGCGCGCAAAGATAGAGGGTCAGAACTAGAAAGTACAGGACAGTTTATA
>JABUQX010142106.1:17500-25000 GCA_015478945.1 Trachelipus rathkii
AAATTGAAACATGAGCATGTTAAAAACTCCTGTTGTACTGTACTGTGGAAGTCGCAAGTCAGTGAACTTGCATGAAGTGATTGAAGTCACCCACAGAAACACACCACAACTTGTCATGTTCAAAATTTTCTTCACACCCAACTCTACCATCTTTGAAAGCGACCCCGACCGACCCTGACCTCTCTTGAAAATTACCGACCCGACCTCCTTGAAAATTAACAATAATTCACTCCCCGGGACTCCAATTCTTCGTAAAATTGGGTCGACCGAACACCCACCCTCTTCAAAAATACCGACTCGACCGACCCGACCACCCACAACCTCTGGAGGTCAGGCGCACCTTCGTTAATGAAAGCCGCTTGCTCTCCGTCGAAGAGTATCCCTGCAACGATTTCTAGCTGAATGAAAATTACAGCAAGAGTGGTAGGAGAATGAGAATTTTTCTCCACACCCGATACATTCTCTTTAGCCTAAATGGCCGAGAACAAGGGATCGAACCACATGGATTTGAGTATAAAAAGATGGTCTAAGAAGGGAATGAACCTGTCCCATCAACGATTACAGCCCCCACCTTATCGGCAGGGCTGAAGCGTCTTCAGAGTCAAGGCAGTCACTCCATTTATAGTTGGGCGTAGAAGCAATCCAGAACCCCAATCGGGCCAAGAGATCAAGTGCCAGAAAACCGCATTGGGCAGGGGATGGAGCTGGGTGTTGGAGAGAGTATCAAAATTAAGAGATATAAGGTTGTGGTCAGATTTACTAATAGTAGCGAGCGAAGGTGGTGTATTTATAGGGAGAAGGACTAGTGGTGAAAAATAGGTCAAGTGTGTGTGTTCAAGAATTGGTTGGACGATCCAGAATGTGTGTGTGTGTGTAGTTCTTAATTACTCGTTCAGATCGTTGAGAGAATGATCTTCGCTTCCTCCCCACCTAAATCATTATGAGAGGAACCCATCCATTCAGTGTTGTTGTGTACATTGAAATACCCTAAATAGAGGACCTCAGTATTTGGATGAAAAGATATAACAGTTCTCGTGAGAAGTAGTAAGGTAATCAAAAAGGCATGAAAATCTATTCTGTTAGAGTAGTAGCAGAAGATCAAGATTATTGTAGTAGAAGGAAGAAAGATTTAAGCCACAGAACATCGAAGTTAGGAGATTCGAGGTTCTCGAGACGTGTTATAGGAGTGTTAATGATTACATAGGCACATACTCCACCCTAGAGGCAGAAATTATAAAATAAGTTATAGTTTTATATATTAAAACGAAAGAGGATGAATTCAGCCATCTGGCCTCAGGCAAGAACAAAAATAGGCTAGAGTTAGAAAGGTGGCATATATTCACGATGGTTATGTGCAAGCCACTGATGTTGGAAAAGACAAAAGAGAGCCCGCGCCCGGGCAAATCTGCTATCATACACGCACACAAAATCAAAAAAAAAAAGGCAGACAGAAACAAACAGACAAAACCAAAGGAGAAATGAGGAAAAATTATTCGTACGTCACTACCTTAATTTAAAACCCGAAATTTAAACGCTAAACCCCATTTCTCTACAGTAAAGAATCAGTGTCATGAATAATCTAGAAAGCTTAAAACACTACGAAATTATGCAGACAAAAGAGAAAAAAATACTTATTGATCAACTAAAAAATTGAAGCTAAATCTGTATAAATTATAATAATGGCTATCAAAATAGGTAAATGTTGCGCTAAAACCCAAGTTGGAGAAACACTAAAAATCTAAAAAAAAAAAAAACAAAAAATAGAATTATATATATATATATATATATATATATATATATATATATATATATATATATATATCTTTCTTTCTTTCTTCTTCATCTCTTCCTCTCTTTTTACCCCTCCTCCTCCCAAGATTGGGGGGTAAGGTGCTGTACAAGTATCGGAAAGAAAAGAAGTAGGAGAACATGACAAACGCCGAAAAGCCCAGCCTTACCGCCCTCTGTACCATTAATTAGTGAGAGTTCGTCACAGACAAAATCCACCCTAGAGTATCATGGGACCGCGACTGGACCCTCACTATGGTAAATCGTCAATGGAAGCATCCCTGCCCAGGTGGGCCACAACCATGCCCCCATACAAAACCTCGGACATTCTCTCCTATCATGCACCTTATTCCCGCCTCTGCCAAACTCACATTTCTCTCCTTCGTACTGCGTTCACCGACTCGATCCACTTCCTCTTCGGTCTCCCCAGCCGGTCGATTCCCACCAACACACCCTCCACTATACATCCGCTTAATCAACTGACTTTCATTCATCCTTTCCATGACCAAACCATCTCAACATACTTTCATTTATTCTCTCATTTACCCTTTCTTCACACCACACAACTCTCTACGTTCATTCCTCATTTTAATTTTTCTCACACCTAGCATGCCCTAAGATTGTCCATCTGAACACATTGAACTTTAGATCTATACTTTAATATTCCTCCAGACCATAGTTTCACTACCATACAATAACACAGGTAATAAATACATCATAAGACTTAGTGCACTCAAGCAGACTTAGTCCTCATATTCACCAACCATAACTTACTTTATCTAAGCACGCTTACTTTCAGACCCCTCCTTACATACCCTCTGCCAAATTCTCCCCAACACCAATCCTCCTCTAAACCCTTCAGACTCTCGCCACACAGAACCAAATCATCCGCATACAATAGGGCACCCTCCACTCCTCTCCATTCTCCATCATTCTAACACTATTTCCTGCCATCCCCACCTAATTCTTCTATAACCCCATCCATATACATTGGACAAACCAGGGAGACATAACACAACCCTGTCTCACTCATAATCCTAAACCAATCACCATTGACACCATATTTATTCTTACACACGCTTCACTATCGTCATACATACTTTTTGATTCCATTCAGCTTCATACCACCAACCCCATATATCACTAATACCTGCTATAAAGCTTCCCTATTAACTATCCTATCATACGACTGTTGTAAATCCATAAAACCTAAATATAATTTAGTATTCTTCTTCTCCCCATTTTCAATCATTTGTTTCCAATGTAAAGATTTTATCCACACATCCTCTACCACTCCTAAACGCACCTTGTTCTCACCAATCAGTCCCCACGCAGACTCTTTCAATCAAAATACCAGCATATACCTTCCTACAACACTCAATAAACTTAACTCCCTTATAATTTCTTACAGTCTCCTTCTCTCCTTAATACCCTTATACAGCGTGTCTATTACCGTTTCTCCAACCTTGGAACGAATACCCCTCCATAAACGCTTTTATTACACAACTTCCAGTCCAATCAATCACCATCCGCTCCGCTCCTTGGATCATTTCACTAGTAATTTCATCTATACCTGCAGATTTCCATTCTTCAACTTCAACCTTCTCACCCTACCCATTACCTCCTCCCTTACTAATAACCTCATCCCCAAAATACCTATTATTTCTTGCACCATCAAACCACACACACACACTAACACCTCATCATTACTGCTAATATTATATTTACGAAGTGTTCTTTCCACACTCCCCCTCACATCCATATTTCATCATCAGCTACAAAAGAACCCATCCCTTTATTCTGCTATTCTAAGCAGATTTTCTTATTCTCATTTCCTCTAACCTTTCTTCTCAAGGCTTCCTCTTCCAGAAGAGCCTTATTCCCTTGTCCTCATTCATCCTCCTTCCAAACCGTGTCTTGTCTATTTACTCTCTTGTTTTCTCCTAATGTATTAATCTTTAGTATATTTCTTTTTCCTCCTTATATAATTCCAAGCATCTTTCTTTGAAACTTCATCATTTGCTTTTAGTACACTCAACCACGCCTCTTTTTTACCTTTAACCGCTTTCATCACCTCTCTTCATTCCACCATTCTGTTAACATTCTTACTCCTACTTTAGCTTTAACACATCCACACACTTCCTTTTCACTACTAACAATTGCTTCCTTCATTTTCATTTGCCCCCAGATTTGTTCAGCATCAACTTGTTCACATTCAACCGACTTACTAGCGAGTGCTCTTACATACTTATCCTTATTCTCTAGCTCACTTAACTTCTCTCTTTCACTCTTAATTTACTCTACTTCCTTTCTCAGACATCGTCACCTTCCTCTCCATCCAAGCCCCACTAACTTAATCTCTTACATAGAACAACATAATGATCCGATAATCCCATTCCTAAACCCTCACTGATTTAACATCCAACACATACTACAACATCCCCTCTACTAACACAAAATCAATTATACTTTTCACTGATACCATCTCTACCTACACCAACTTAGTATACTTATGGATACTCTTGTGTTTAAAGAAAGTATTACTACACACATACTTCTCACAGAAATCAATCACCTTCCTACCATTCTCATTTTCTCCCTACCCCAAAACCACCTGTTATACCATCCCTTTTTGATCACCCATCCAACCATTCAGGTCCCCCAACACTATCAATCTGAAGCCCTACTCACCCCCATCCAGAACATCATTCCAAATTATCCCCAAAAATCGTACTCTCTTCAACGTTCCCCTAGATGGACCATATGCCAAACCACACACACCTTGACCTTTTCAAACTTAAATTTAACCATTAGAATTCTAGGACTCACACACAAAGTCTACCATAGCTTTGTACCTCAGGTCACTCATCAAAATTGCAACTCCTCCTCTCATTCTTCCAGCACTATCATTTCCCCATCACACCACTTAATTTCACCTTTTCCTTTCACCTTGTTTCAGTCACAGCGAGCAAACAAATTTTTGCCCTTCTAAATACATCCATCACCTCTCCTTCTCAACATTTATTCCTCTCTGACATTCCATGTACCCATACGATTCAAGGGCTAATTTCAGTTTCTAGTTAGAAGGTTTACTATGATCACGACTCATCTCCGGTGTGTGGCATGCATCAGCATTCCTAGCAAGAGAGATAGGTGGTAGTGGGCAGCCAACCCAACTACCACCGCCTCCTTAGTCGACTTCAATGGCACACGCAGGACATTGCATGTGGGAAATTTCTTCTCAGCACACAGGACAGGAGTAGTAGGGATGTCTGTAAGGTGTTATCTAGAAGTGGGGTGTGTACTTTAATCATGTGTATATGATATGTGGATAAATGGTGGTTAGCAGAGCTGGGCGCGGCTATAATTTTTCGAGGTCCGTCATCGGCTATTCGGCTTTGCCACCTAACTAGTGCGTCGTCGGCTATCCGACTGCATTTTTGAAAACCTCAGTGCGGCATTAACTATGCGGCTATTCGGCTATCCTACGGCGATACCGTTAAATTACAAAGTAAACTTTTGCGCGATAACGAAAGCATGCCTTTACATTTTAAACCTTTTATAAGATAGTAAAACAGATTTATTTAATTTTTTTATTAAATGTTAACTACATAAATAGTTAAATACTTTCATAGCTATAGGTCCTCTTCCTCCTCCATGTCCTCCTGGCTAATCACTTCCTGCAGGAGGTCCATATTTCCTTTGAGGAAAAGAAGGTCCTCAAACCTTTCCTCCTTCAAGGACGATCTCTTGGCCCTGAGGATGTCCCCACCCGCGCTGAAGCACCTCTCCACAGCTGCTGAACTAGGAATGGGGGTATTATATTTTATAAATAGATCTATCCATATCTCCCTATGCTGGTTGGGGAAACAGGAACAGCTCGGATCTTCTTGAGAGGGCACCCACTCCTCCATGGACTTTCGTATGACGATTTCCACATCCTGTTGCTGGCTTGCTCTGCGTACCAATACTCTAGAAAACAATTTACTGAATAGGAGTGCGTCTGAATTGTGGGGTTCTTTTTCTGTTGGCTGGCCAAGCTGACGCTGCTGCTGTTTCTCAGTGGGTTTGATGGAGTCCCCTATCTTCCGGGTAATCCTGTCCCCGATCTCCTCCACCATGTCAGGTGCAATGCTTTCTAGGGCCTTAAGGGTGAAGGAGGGGTGAAGGGCAGTGGCCATAAGGAGATCCCTATTCTGAAAGAGGTGGCCAAACCTCTTTTCATAGCCACTGAGGAGGGCCTGTACTAGTGGCCTTGCATACACAAGATGAATATTTTCACTCTTCTCCTCAAGGCTGGTCTTCATCAACCAAAGTTGGGGTAGGAGGGTGCCCATGTATGCCCTTTTCTCCCCCTGAAGCATATCAAGACACTGCGCCACAGGCTGCATGACCAATGTGTACTCGTTCATGACCTGAAAGAGTGAAAATTAATATATTGCTTAGTTACGTAAGCATAATTGATTATTAATAAAAATACGGGAGCACGAGAGCGAGGTATCTGTATGGAATAGGGCGAATAGATCAAGAGTGAGGGTTGTACAGATGGACAATCTGAGGGCGTTCTTGGCAGTTAGGAGATTGGATAAGATGAGGAACGAGTTTATCATGGAAGCGTGTCTTGCGGGTAAGGGAAAAGACTGCCAAATTTGATGAGGATTTTGTAAGATGGTTTGGACATGTGGAGAAGGTGGAGAACACCATATTGGTTAAGAAAGTGTATAAGAGCACATGTGAGAGTGTTTTGCCTGTCGGACGACCGGAAAAAAAGGTGGATATATTCAGTTAGAGATTGTTTACGAAGTAGCGATATGAGTGTTGGGCAAGCAAGAGCGATGGTACAGGTACAGAACAGGGATTAATGGAGGGGGTTTGGGTTTGTGAGGAGATTTATAATTTAATAAATTTATTAAATTATAAATAAAAATATTAAAAGAGCAATTGCTACTTTAAAAATACTTTATATTTACCTCGACGTCTACCTCTGTGAGAGGGGAACCTCCCTTGGGCTGCTTGATGAGGATGGTGTTTATGGCATCCATTTGGTTTTCGACCCTTAAAACCTCCAGAAGGACCATCACACTATCATATAGGGAGTTCCATCTGCAGAAATAAATATAACTTTATATAAAATATCAAAAACTTATAAAATGAACTTGTCTATAATTAATCGGCAACAATTTCTTACGCTAAATTTCTTTTTTTAATAGTAACTACTACTACCTTGTCACCACAGGAGTCTTCAGTTTTCTTTTGGCGACAATCTTGATCTGGTTGGCCACCACTGGGGCCCTGTTCTGAAGGTTCCACAGGGCCTGGATCTTAGCTATGGTCCTCCTCCACTGTGAGCCCCCCTTGCTCCAGCCCTGTATATCACTCACATCTGTTGTCGCCAACAGATTGAGTGTGTGAGCACTGAAACAATAAGATATTTAATTCAAGAAATTCAAAGATTATTAGTTAAATCTTAAATGACAAATCTTTATTTGTTAATACTTATTACTTAATAATATTATTAATATATATTAGTAGCATTTAGCACTAGTTTTCGCGAATTCTAAGTACCTGCAGCGGTGTTGAGGCGGCAGACTTGGGTTGTCACCCTCAGCCCTCAGGAGCTCCTGGAGATCCACAATCTCCAAGTCAGGATAATCAGGGTCCATAGGAAGGTTCTCCTGGTCCTGGTTGGACTCACCAAAGGCGTTGAAGGCT
>JABUQX010142106.1:30000-32994 GCA_015478945.1 Trachelipus rathkii
GGCGAAAATGATCACCTGCAGAGTTTTCATTACGGAATCCATTATGGCGAAAATGATCACCTGCAGAGTTTTCATTACGGAATCCATTATGGCGAAAATGATCACCTGCAGAGTTTTCATTACGGAATCCATTATGGCGAAAATGATCACCTGCAGAGTTTTCATTACGGAATCCATTATGGCGATCAAAGACAAAGTAGGATAATTTAATGTTTACAAATCTTCTTCTTAAGGATACATAGAAAAAACAAAGAGGTTAGAGTGATAGGATAAGAGGAATCCTTCCTTCGGCATAGACTGAACGAGGGCACTGTTCCAGATGGAAGAAGAGATCAAGGATGACATGGCAGAGACGAAGTAGTTTACAAAAGTAGTGCACAAACTTGGAAGCACATGTTTCTATGGACCACAGATGAAGCACCGTAAAGACGATACATCTTCTTAGTATTAAACTCATAAATCACTTATTAAGCTCAGAGAATAAATCACATCTTTAGGAAAAATTTAAGGGGGGTGGGTAGTGAAGTAGTTTCAGAACAGTTAAGGTTGAATTAAGACTGAGGAACAGGAATCAGAAAGATTGTTATATTTTCTAAACAGAAAGAGTTTTAAGTGTAATGGAGAATAGGTTTTGCACAATTTCTAGATGAAATATAAATGGTAAAAGGTTTTGGAGTCTAAAGACAATAATAAATAATCAAGCTTCAATTTCTAGATAAAATATAAGTGGTAAAAGGTTTTATTGTTTGAAGACGATAGTAATTTTTCAAGCTATATCGTGAGAACTAGAGTGTAAAGTTTCATTCGGAGAATCAAAGATGAAATTTGTGTTTAACATAAGAGTATGGAAAGAGAAAAATACTTTAAAGCACCTTCCAACAACAACAATAACCCTTTTCATAAAAACTGAGAGAATAGTTCAGTGTTTGAAGGTAAAGTCTAGAAGACGAGTTCAACAAAGTGGAAAATAAAAATAATAATAAAGTCCATCTACTCTCCATTCATGTTTTATTTAAAAAAATTAAGGTAAAATTGTAACTTCCAATACCAAAAACCTGAATAAATTGATGAGTGTCATTTTTGAAAACCTGTTTATTAGAACTTCAGAAGCCTACCACCACCACCATATATCTAACACCTGTCACAGAGTTTCCCTATTAATCCTGTCATACTTCTATGTTGTGTTTATAAAGCCTCCAGTAAAGCATACAATTTTCTTCTCTTTTAATCATATTGAATGTAAAAATTTGATCTACATATCCTCTACAACTTCTAAATCACCTTGTTCTTCGCAAATCAGTCCCTCAGGAACTCTTCTTTCCAACCAAATACCACAGTATTATATTCTCCCTGAAGCCTGGGCAAACTACTCCCCTTTATCTCTTTTAACATCCCTTTATATAAGGGTACTTTACTGCTCTCCTCCAATCCTTTAGGATTATACTCTAAACAAAAGCTTTGTTATATAATTTTCATATCCAGTGAATCACAATCTCGCCTCGATTCTTGACCACACGTGATTCCATCAATCCCTTCTCATTTACCATTCTTCAACTTTAACTTTCTTAATCTACCTATTATCTCCTCCCCAAAATGTCGCCCATTATTATTCTTCTTATACTGATCATCGAAACCCACACATATCATTTCACCTCTTTCATTACAGCTAATAATAATAATAATAATAATAATAATAATAATAATAATAATAATAATAATAATAATAATAATAATAATAATAATAATAATAATAATAATAAATAATCCACCAGGCAACATCTTACTGACCACCATTTATCCACATATCATATACACATACTTAACGTCCTCACCCCTCTTCTAGACAACATCCTTATCCCTTATATCACTATGTGTGGGGGAGAAAGAATTGCCCACATCGTAAGGTCCTGCGTGTCGTAGAAGGTGGCAACTATGGACTTGGTGTAGGTTGTTGGCTGGCCCACTACCACCTATCTCCTTGTTAGGAACGCTGATGCATGCCTCGGAGATGGTCGTGATCGCCGAAAACGGCCTTCTTTCAGCGAAATTGTATGAATCGTATGGGTACATGGAATGTCAGAGGAATAAATGTTGAGAAGAGGAGATAGGTGATGGATGTATTTAGAAAGGGCAAATTTGATTTGCTCGCTGTGACTGAAACAAAGATGAAAGGAAACAGTGAAAATGAGTGGTGTGGTGTGGTGTGAAATGTGTGTGTGCTGATGTGGAAAGGAATGAGGGGGAGAGAAGGCGTTGCAATTTTGATGAGTGACTTGTGGTACGAAGCTCATGGCAGACTTTGTGTGTGTACATGAGTACTCAGAATCTAATGATTAAACTTAATGTTTGAAAAGGCCAAGGTATATGGTCGTGGACAAAAGGATCCACTGAGAGAAATGTTGAAGAGCACTATTTTCTGGGATAAGCTGAATGATGTTTTGGATGGGGTGAGTAGGAGCTTCAGATTGAATGGGTTGGGGACCTAAATGGTTGGATAGGTGATCAGAAAAGAGATGGTATAACAGGTAGTTTTAAAGCCGGAGAAAATGAGTAGAATAAGAGAATGTTGATCGGACTTCTTGTGAGAGAGAGAGGTACATGTAAGTAATACTCTAAACAATACATGAGTATCCCATAAGTTTACTAGAGTTGGTGTAGGTAGAGAGATGGTTCTGAAGGAAAAGTATGATTGATTTTGTGTTATTGAAGAAGAAGATGTTGAAGTATGTGTTGATGTTAAATCAGAGAGAGGATTAGGAATGGGATTATCAGATATTAGGTTGTTCTATGTAAAATTAAGTTAGTGGGGCTTCTGATGAGAGGTAGGTAGATACGGGAAAGAAGTAGAATTGGGCATGAGAAGTTGGGCGAAGGTAATAAGGAGTTGCATAAGAACACTCAAGTAAATCAGTTGAATGAACGTTGAAACTGAACAAATCTGGGAGCAATGAAGGAAGCAGTTAGTAGTGCAAAGGAAGTATGTGGATGTGCTAA
>JABUQX010142107.1:0-11377 GCA_015478945.1 Trachelipus rathkii
GTTGTGCGCTTCGTTCAATCGTTTGGGTGTTTAACCGTTTCGCATTTATCGATGAAACAACTTTCGCGTTTTTCGTGCGCCGCTTCACACGCTCGCACTATGTGACTCCAATGTGGAGGGCTCCCTCTTGCTGCCATATAAAGAATTGCTGCTTCATCCTTAATAATTGTGAAAAGATGCATTATTGTAACATATCGAGATAGGCAGCCCCTGTTACGGTTGCTTCTGGTTCGTAGACCTGGCGTCGGGATATGGCGCAGATAACGTTAACTTTTGGGGAATCACGTTCGTGTTCTACAAGTTCATGCGGATTTTCAAGCCCCCAGATACGAACATTATGGGCATTCACCTTACCACTGAGATGAAAGGTGGACTCATCGCTAAACAGTACACGATCTAGAAGGTCATCGTCTCGACCTAACACTGCACAGGCAAAGGTAAACCGTAGAGCATAGTCGTCGGGCTTTAAAGCATGAACAAACTGCAACCGTTATGCACGCATGTGTAAACGTTTCCTTAACACCTTCCACAGCATCGTTTTTGGCACCTGTAGTTCGCGACTTGCTCTGCGAACGGATTTATTAGGACTACGAAGGAACGAAGCCCTAATACGGTCCACATTCTGTACTGTCACTTTCGGATGTTCTGTACTTTTGCCTTTACAAAGACATCCATTAGTTGCAAATCGGCGAATGTTTTGCCACATGGAGGATCACATTGGAAACGTACACGATACGCACGTTGAATCGTAATTACAGATTCACACTTAGCAAATTGTAGAACACAGAAAGCTTTACGCTCAGGACCCGCCATTGTTAGTATGTGGCGCCACGCACTAAAGAAAGATACATCTGAACGCGGGCATGCGCGTATGTCGACCTATCAGGGACTCGTTCTGGCGCAAGCGCATATCCGAAACTATGCGACTTACTCTTCCTTTCATGTATGATATGCTGTGGATATTGCATATTTCGCTGTTATATTAAAGCAATGAAACTGGGACATTCTTTTATAGACACCCGGCATATATATATATATATATATATATATATATATATATATATATATATATATATATATATATATATATATATATATATATATATATATATATATATATATACTTTTTGCTCTTACTATATATATATATATATATATATATATATATATATATATATACTACTATATATATATATATATATATATATATATACTCTTTATATATATATATATTTATATATCTATATATATTTATATATCTATATATATATATTTATGAATATATATATATATATATATATATATAATAACATATATATATATATATATATATATATATATATATATACTTTCTCACTATTATATATATATATATATATATATAAATATATTAAACTTTGTGAAACTCTTCTTCTATGAAACAATTTCAAGTCCAAATATTTGAAGATTTATATTCTCAGCTGTTTATAATGTTAACGAGATTAGCTTTTCAGACTCTTTATTTCTTATATATGTATTAAAAATGGTCAAAAATTAATGTGGGAACATTAGCGAGCTTTTAACCCAAACCCACCTTATGAAACTTTCTTTTCTTTTTTTCTTTTAGAAAAATTTTCAAAATGACAGGATTAATATATTTAGCTAATTATTATTTCAATTGTTGTTATTTTTGTGGCTTATCTTGTCTAGTTTTATTTAGCTATTTTTGGATCAGATATACACATACACACACACACCTACATATATATATATATATATATATATATATATATATATATATATATATATATATATATATATATATATATATATATATATATATATATATATTATATCTCTTTTATATATATATATATATTCGCTCTCATGGTTCTGCTGCTAATATTCCAACTGAAAATGCCAATCTTTTTGATACCTTGTTTTCCTCTAATTCAATCCTGGATGACTCTGGCAATCATCATCCCCCCCTTTTCTTCTTAGGTGTTAAAGACCTGCGTTTATATTTGATTAGGTGCAAGGACTCTTGAAATCTATGAACATTAGAATGGCATTCACCTCCGAGTTCTGAGGGAGTGTGCTTCTAGGGTGGCACCACCTCTCGTTCAACTATATTCTCTGTGTCTCAATAGCATTTCCCTCAATGTTGAAAGCGCGCATATGTTCAACTTGTTCAGAAGAAATGTAGCCGCTCTTTTACTTCAAGTTCAAGAATTACCTCTTGTCTTTATATTTCCTACTCTATTCTCGCTGATCTGGATAGAATTCCCTGTGGGGCCATCTCAACCTTTTGAAATTCAATTATTTAAAAACCCAACTTCTACAAATTTCCCTCTCTAGACATCTAACTTTCCTATCTCTTTCGATGGTTCTCTCGTCTTTCCTGTTGACAATACAACCAAAAAAATATCTTGAAAATCTCACATCACAATAGTTGCTAGGGCGGCCTCAAAGAAGCTGCTGGGAGTCCTGTCTAGACAGCGAGACTTTTTTCCCACCTCTCAGTTACTCAAGCTATACAAGGGTCTCATCCGGCCTTGTATGAAGTACTGCTCTCATATCCCTGTCTTTTTTCTATAGGTACCACAGCGGTAAGTGCTCAAGCGAACCGATCACTTGCGTGCCACTACCTTTACGACGACTTCGTAGCACAAGGTGGTGTCTGGACATGAGTTTCGTGTAGACTTTAGCTTCCGGGCTTGCTCGTTATGGTGTTTCCTTCATTCCAGCCACTTTTGTTCTGTGGAATCATCTTCCATCTTCTGTGTTTCCTGTTTGTTTAATCTCCCTCACTTTAAGGCCTACGTCTGTGTACATCTGCAAAATTTGCGTCAAATGACGACATTTATTGTTTTAACAACCTCTCCTTGAATAGGGTTCAACCCGTGAGCGGTGGTCAAATCTGTAAAAAGAAAACGAAAGAAAAAAAGTCATATACATGAAGGGGAGACATTATTCTTCCAAAGAAAGCTATTTATATTTGCAAAATTATTATGTTTTCCCCTGGGAACTAAATCCCAGAATTAACGTATCCTTCTATTTTCGTATTTTTTATACTCCATCTTACATCTATCTATTTTAGGTTTGAAATAGCTTTTTCCTCTGAATCTTTTAAATGATTTTTATTCATCAAAAATATTTTTCTTAGTCTCCTATCCATTTTTCCCTAAATTTCATTCCAATTCACTTTTCTCAGGCTTCTTCTCTTATAAATTTTTTTTTTTTTTTGCTTTGATCTATCCCTCCTATATTGCTTATATAATTTTGCTTATATAAAAATATTAAACTGATTCTGATATAGTTTATATTCAGATCCTAAATAAGTTTAATAACAACACCAACCCGACTCTTTCTTTCAATACGACACATATGGGATGTACAGCAAAGTTTAACATCAATTATATATGCGCTGATAAGAAAACTCTTCAAACGGTAACCTTGATTGTTCTATGGTTAATCAGTTAAATAAAATATTTCTCAATTTGTTTCATTATATGCTAATCATTGCTTAATTTTTATACAATCTTTTCAATAAATATATAATATTCTGCTGATCGAGTAATTTTTTTCCCAATCAAGTTTGTAGAGTTTTGGAAATTTCGCCAGAAAATCTTCCTCATAAAAGACAAACTTTCACCTCCACTATCCTATTCTATGATTGGAGAATAATTCCATCCTTCCCATCTCATCAACTTTTACACCACACAATTACTTAGGCATCCACAGTTTAATATTTTCGACTTTATTTTAATACAAAATTAAGCATGTTAAAAATTAATATTAATTAATATTAAAACACATTTTAAACCTTCGACAATATTTAGCTTTTCAAAACTAAATTTACTCACACAATATTTCCTAAAATCGAATCTTACCTCTGTATATATATATAATATAATATATATATATATATATATATATATCTTATATATATATATATATATATATATATATATATATATACTATATATATATATATATATATATATGCTATATATATATATATACTGTATATATATATATATATATATATATATAAACTTTATAAACTGTTTTAATAATTATCTTTCCAAAATATTTTCCTCAAGAAAACACATTAAAAATATGATATCTCAACATGAAACTTTCTCGTATATTTTCCAAATCGATTAAACTCTTTCATGTCTGATACTGATAAATTTAAATAGCTATTCTCACAAGTATCGTGACTCAACAGTATCGCAATTGAGTGGGATAGTATAGGAGCTAGGGTCCGATCCTCTTCCGGGAACCTGGGTAGCAATTACCTAGAAAGTTCTCTTCCATGAATAGGGCTATGCTAGTGAGGTTTGAACTTTTATTAAGCAAATATATGTATAATATATATATATATATATATATATATATATATATATATATATATATATATATATATATATATATATAGTATATATATATAATATATATAACAACATTATATATCTAAAAATTAGTACCAATAAAAAAACTAGTACCAAGGAATAGTATAAGTTACGAACTAGTACAGGTCTTAAGTTGTAAAAAATAACCCAAATTGTAAAAAAACATCGCTTGATTCCTTCTTCACAATTCCTTGTTTTTCCATTTGTTTGATATACGAGGCTAGCGTTTTTACATACCTAATACCGTACATACATACATACATACATACATACATACATACATACATACATACATACATACATACATACATACATGAGGAATCAGCAAGAAAATGTTTTTTTCTCTCTTCACTCCAGTTATGAGTAAGAAATTAATCAAGAATGTTGTACGCGCCTTCGGAAATTAATTTGCGAATGTTCTGATAAATGAGACGAAGTCGAACGGAGAAAGTATCCAAACGTCAGATATCATGGAGCGAATAAATAAAATTATATTGAAATAGGAATAAGGAGGAAATAAAATGAACAAAATATATAGTAATATCTTATATGGTTAATTTTCGATGGGGGGGGGAGGCACTTGGAAGGATAGAGCCTCGGATGATTTGCACAATATCACAATAGTTATTTATTTTCATTAAATATTGGAACACCCAAGATCATGTAAGAAGTTTACTGGAGAATAACAACAATGAACAACAATCAGTCTTATTACTCTGTGAATTGGATGAAGTCGGCTCAAATCATGTGTAATATTTTGAAACATGTCAAACTTTTGAAATCGACATGCATATTGTCTTGAATATATATATATATATATATATATATATATATATGCATATATATATATATATATATATATGCAATAACCTTTAATATTTTATTCTTTATATAACAACCAACTATATATATATATATATTATATATATATAACCAACAATATATATAATATATATATATATATCATAACTATCATATGCTATTTTAACCAGAAAATAACAATAACCCCTAACCTCCATCCACAGAAATTCGCATCTGTCGTTTTACCCCCTTAACAAAAATATTGCTTAATAAAAGAGTATGTAGTAACCGATAGCCAGCCAATAATAATATGTATATATATGTAATAATATGATATAATAATAATATATTAATATATAATAATATATATATATATAATATATACTTATATAATAATATATATATATATATATATATATATAACATAAGAAGACATTTAACGCTAATCCTTGAAATACATTAACATAATAATAGACAACATTTGTATTTTTATTTGCAAATTATATATATAACCAATAATATAATAATATATATAATATAATATATGTATATATGTGTAATAATAATAATAATAACATAATATATGTATATTCAATTTTAAGTTCTTTAGTGACAATTTAGTAAAAAATAAATAAATGAATAAATACATCAAGAGACACAAGATAAAAGTTTTAAAGAGTCACTAATATTACTTTCATGTTTCCTAACAATAAAAAAACTTACTTTCAACCAAGTTGTATTGCTTTGTATATATATATATATATATATATATATATATATATATATATATATATATATATATACACTATATATATATATAATATATATATCTAACTACTATATATAACTATATATATATATATATATATATATATATATACATATATATATATATATATGCTATATATATATATACCAGCAGCTAGCTGTTCTATATATAAGATATTAATGATACACATATTTCTTTGTAATATTAAATATATATATATATATATATATATATATTTCTGTACTTCTGTACCTTCCAGCACTTATGCTGGGAATACCTCTCACTTATGTGATGGTTCCCAAGTTCTAAGAATTATTCATCGAAATATTAGAATTTCGCTCTTAATTTACAATTAATTAAAGTCTTCAGGCGAGCTTCTAAATTCTTTATAATCCTTTTACTACTACTCAGGTGTGATAACAAAATTCGAGTTCAGTTCATAAAAGAGAGAGTTTTAAATTAATCATAATTTATATTCCTTTGGTTATGCATCAGGGTACTTATCTTACCTCTCATCTTGTCCTATTTGCAATAAAGGTTAAATTATAATCTAGAATCGTACAAATAAATAAATAATCAAAATACTACACTTAATACTAAACGTGGCATCCCTGCAAAAATAAATAAAATTGTTCTTAGATTGAGAGAATGCAGATTAGCCAGTTCATCTGTGATAACACACCCATTTTTTTAGGGAGAAAATCTTATATTTTATTCTGAACAACTTACAAATTGATTCCGCTGAGATAATCTGCTCCTACATTTTCTTCATCGCTGATCGACTTTAGTAGGAATATATGTTTCTGGAGATAGAATGCCGATCTCATAATCCTCTAGTTTTCAAAATTACTTTTGCATGAAGGTCAGTGGTCTATGATCAGTCTGTAAGATAAATTCTTTTCCTTAAATTAATGGTAGTTTTCAAATCTCTTTACACCTAAAATTACGCCAGACTTTTCCTTTATCATGGTAAATATCTATCTTCTCTTTCGGACAACTTTTTACTCGCATATGCTAGCATATATTCCGTCTTGTTGTCTTTGCATAAGTACCGCTCCGAGGGCTTCATCGCTGGTGTCCGTTCGTAGAATGAATAGTTTTGTGAGATCAGGCAATCTTATTATCAGTTCGGATAGTAGTACCTTTTTCAAATTAATAAATGCTTTCTCTTGACCATCTGTTCATTTTATTTGGTTATGTTTTTTTTTCTTTGTCATATCTGTTAAAAGACTAGCACTGGCAGCGTAATTAGGTATGAAATACTCATAATACCCTGTTAGTCTTAAGAAGGACCTAACTCTTATTAGTCTTTGGTCGGGATATATTTCTAATTCTCGTAACATTCTGCTTCTGTATACCAAATTTTTCCTCCCACGATATTGTGTCCTAGAAATTCGATATTATCCATTCCAAATTCACATTTAGAAGGTTTTATCGTAAGGCGTGATTCTTGTAACCGCCTCAGCAGTTCTTTTATTTCTAGTAAATGCTCATCCCGACTCTTTGTTTATTCAATTACATCTTCAATATAACTATCGGAGTGTTGCATTCCTCTAAGTATCCTCCTTAGTGCCCTAATAATTGTCGCTCCCGAGTTATTAGTCCTAGCGGCATTTTTAGAAACTCATAACGACTGTCTTGAGTAAAGAATGAATTCTTCTTCACTTCTTTCCTACTCATTGGGATTTGCCAGTAAACCTTGCTAAGATCAATTTACAAAAAATATTCAGCTTTTCCTATTTTCGAAAATAATTTATCCGTTGTAGTCATGCGTTCAGGATTGAATATTATAACTTTATTTATTTTTCTAAAATCTGCAGATATCCTATGTCTTTTTGAAGGCAACTATTGGTGAAGCATAAGGTGAAATCGACCCTCTAGTCACCTCATATCTAACATTTTTTTTATCTCCTCTTTTAATTATTTCCTCAAGGGGTAGGGGATAGTATATGCCTTGGATCTTATAGGCTCTTCAGTAGTATTATTTCATGTCGCGTGACATTCGTCGTCCACGAAATATCGGTGGACTCGTAGTTCTTCATTATTCGTCGTAGTTGCACCCCCTTTTAGGTTCTTAATTGTTTCCCGAATTTTGTCTCATCAATATTTTGTTTTCTTCTGGTTCACACTTAATCAGTTTTTCAAATACTTATAAGAGTACTTTTCTTATAAATTCTCGATGACCACTGCACCCGCGACTTCAAAGGGTTCTTCTTCATTATCAGTGACTCTTTTCTTTAAAATTTCAAGAGATTAACGTGATACGTTTACGCGATGTCTCTTATCCCAGCTCCATAATTATTTCCTCCCATTTCGCTGGCGACAGTGCATGGAAGCTTCCATTGCATGAACAGCTTATTTCTTACTGTTACTATCAGAATTAATACCGTATCCCCCCTTTTTAAATTTTCTCTCTTTTGCCTTTAATCGTAGTGACGCTTATATCTATTTTGAGCTTTTAATAAATTCTCACAAGCTTTCCTGTTAGCTTCTTCTACTTTCTCAAGCAATTCAAACACGTACTGATGGTTGTTTTTTTTTATATCATTCTCGTGAATTTCTTCAGTCCATAATTTTTTTAAAAAAATTTGTAAGGGTCCTCTGACAGTTCTTCCATATAATAGTTCTAAAGAGCCAAATCCAGTAATTTCCTGGGTAGCTTATCTATAAACAAACATTAGAGATTCTAAATATTTGGGCCATTGCTTTTCCTATTTATTACATAACCTCTTTAGCATGAGTTTAATCTTCCCATTGAACCTTTCTACCCACTTGTTACATATCGAATGATACGACGATATATGAAGTTGTCTGATTTTTAACACTTTCAACACTTTTTTCATGCAGTTCGACGTAAATTAGATCCCCACGTCTGGCAGAGCTACTTCTTGAATTTCTATTCTGCAATATATATTAACAAGAGCTTTGGTTACAGATTTGGTGGTAATTGTTCCTTTGTGGAACGATTTCGAGGTACAGTGTGGCATAATCGACCAGGGTTAATATATATTTAAAACATTTTACGGACGCCGTCGATATGGGTTCGACTATAACCACAACTTTCCTTTTAAACGGTACGTCGAATAATGGGACTTTCGGAGTGGTTCTTTGACATGAGTGTCAAGAATGACAGAACAGTGTGATATTTTGTACCATCTTCGGCCAGTAGAGGTAGCTGTGAGTCTTTCCACGAGTTTTATTAATACCTAAATGCTCCCCGAGCGTTGAATCATGGGCGATGTTCATCAGGTTAACTCTAAGTTTCTTTGAGACTACTATTTACCTAACGTGCTCTTCATCGAGTCTTTCTACTTTGCACAATACCCTATGGTATATACTATAACTGGGAGCGTCACTTTAGTGGTACGTGTACATATATATATATATATAATATATATATATATATATATATCATATATATATATATATAGCAACCTTAATAACTCATATATATATATATATATATATATATATATATATATATATATATGTATATAACTATATGTATATATATATATATATATATATGACATTATAAGATGATGACTCCGTTTATGGGAAAAATTTTCGATAAGAAAAGAAACAACAAATTTCGAGTATTTTCTTTGTGTGGCAATTTTCTATTAAGAACGGAAGTTGCTAATTGCTATATAATATATATGAATTTTTAAATGGAATATAAATAAAATATAATTGTGCAACCTCAAGTCATAAATGTTATATATTAATTATTAGCGAGAATAAATTCATTATTAATATGTATTATTATTATTCTTATTAATTATTATATTAGTGTAATATATTATTATTATTATTATTATTATTATTATTATTATTATTATTATTATGATCATTATTGTATAAATTATAATTATTATTATTATTATTATTATTATTATTATTATTATTATTATTATTATTATTATTATTATTATTATTATTATTATTTAACTTTAAACCTGAATGTGATTTTCTGTTCTTTTTATTTTATTCTTCTTTTATTTTCCGATTTATTTTATAATTTATGGGAGTATTTTATTTTTAAAAAAATCCACCATGGACCCGCGAGCATAGCGAACACCGCTTTAGCGAGGGACGTGGGTGATGATATAGGGGGGGCCGAAGCCTATAGATCAAATAAATATATAAAAATATCAAATATCAATTTATTATTATCATGGCGTCTCTAGAAATTTTACGTACATTCATGAATTTTTAAACTGAAATAAATGGCCAGAAGCTTATTCATTTTTATGAGACTATAGGTGTGAAGCACAAAATATATAAAAGTCCCACTTTCACTTTGTAATAATCAGTAAATTACAATTGAAATCAGTGTTTGCTAATGTATTTACCCCAAATCATAAATTATTTTAGATTTTTCATTGATCTTCGTTCTTGAAGTCAAGAGCGACTAAGCCAGCCATATATATATACATATATATATATATATATATATATATACTATATATATATATATATATATTCTATATATCTTCTTAACCATATATATATATATATATATAACATCATCTTCATAATATATATATATATATATATATATATAGGCATTTCTTTATAAGCAGGCAATAAAAGTACTTGAGGACATAAAAATATTACCTTCAAGTGTTGCTAAGGGGATTTATAAATCAGCCTGCTGAGCAAGGTGTTTTTAAAATGTTTTTTTATGTATATATATACCTTAACAATTACTCTTAGTATATATACATATATATATAATAACCAATAATATGTATATATATAATAAATATATATAATATAATAACTATGTATATATATCTATCTTCAACTAACTATGTATATATATATATATATATATATGTATATATATACTACCACTCTTTCTTATACTCTTTGCATCATCAGTGTCTGAAACGACATTCATAGCATGATGCTTTTGGTATGTTTGGATCAAACAGGAAGTTTTGGGAGGCTTGGAAAAAAAGAAAAAAAAAAAACGTTTATAATTTTTAAGAAATGGGTTCATTGTTTATTAATATTGTAGATCTATCTCCCTATTTCGAGCAGGTAGAAGTGACTGACGGCCGTGTAACGATAGGAATAGAAATTATTTATTTTGGCTTAGTACTGCAGATTAAGTCTTCCAGGGCAGCAGATTAAGAAGGATGCCCTCCGAGCCGCGGTGGTTGACGAGCCGTCCCCCTCAATCCCCGTCGCTCGAACCTAAATGGGGAAAATCAATTTTTTTAAATATTTCCGACGAATAATTGCAAAAAAATAAAACGTGCAAAAAAAAAAAACTAAAGTTTTCCGCTGATTCAAATATATATTTTGTTTTTACTGTAGGTGTACTGCCGTTCTCAAGTTACATGATATTAGCTTTAATTCTGATATGTGTGTGTGTGTGTGTGTGTGTGTGTGTGTGTGT
>JABUQX010142109.1:0-12641 GCA_015478945.1 Trachelipus rathkii
CTAACATGAACAAATATTCGTTCGTTATCAGTACTTCGTTCAATTTATAATTTGAGTGTTTTTAATATTTTCGCATTTATCAATGAAACACGCTACATAATTTTTCGTGCGCTCCCTTCATATATATATATATATATCTTTCTTATATATATATATATATATAGGTTATGTATAGGTTACCATCGTCGATCTATAGGGTAGTTTTGAACTCTCTAATGCCGGAATTACAGCCAGTTTTGTTAAAATATACATATTGAGGAACATGAAAAAATCAATACGGGCTCACTTCACGTGAAGCGGTTTTCACCCTACCTTGAAATTCTTTCACGTTTTAACACTAAAATACATTTTCTTTCTCATGCAAAATATATTTCTATGCTTTTATATTTTAAAATTTCATACCTTTATTATCAGATTTATTTTATTGTTAGTGACATATTACAAACAATATATGAATTTTTTTAAATACGCCAAAATTCTACAAGCTACATATAAACTCATGTCATATATATATATATATATATATTATATATATATATATATATATATATATATATATATATATATATATATACTATATATATATATAAATATTATAACATCTTATACTATATATATATATATATATATATATATATATATATATATATATATATATGAGAGAAAATAAAGAGAGAAAAAGAGAAAGATAAGAGGAAAGGAGAGAGAGAAAAAGAGATAGAAGAGAAAGAGAGAGAAGAGAAGGGAAAAAGAGAAAAAAGAAAAAGAAAAAATTGAAAAGAGAAAAGAAAGAGAAAAGAGAGAGAGAGGAGAAGAGAAAGAGAAGAGAGAGAGAGAGAGAGAGAGAGAGAGAGAGAGAGAGAGAGAGAGAGAGAGAGAGAGAGAGAGAGAGAGAGAGAGAAAGAGAGAGAAAGAGAAAGAGAAAGAGAAAAGAGAAGAATGAGAAGAAAGAGAGAAAGAGAAAAAGAGAAAGAAGAAAGAGAAAGAAGAGAAAGAGAAGAGAAAGAGAGAGAAAGAGAAGAGAAAGAGAGAAGGGGAGAGAGAGAGAGAGAGAGAGAGAAAGAGAGAGAGAGAGAGAGAGAGAGAGAGAGAGAGAGAGAGAGAGAGAGAACGTGTTCGTACACAACTCGTTGAAGAAATTGTTAAAATGTTTACCAGGCAAGTTGACGCAACAAAAATTACAGAAATGCAAGAAACAACTTTTTTTATTTCCTTTTAAAAGATCTACGAGAAAAACAAATCCTCCGAAACTGCTAACGGAGGCAAATTTATTTGCTGAGTTAAGAATGAAGAGGTTTTATTGTTAATAGCGTCTCACCAATAGTGCTGGG
The DNA here is from genome assembly GCA_015478945.1 of Trachelipus rathkii. Classification (NCBI taxonomy): domain Eukaryota; kingdom Metazoa; phylum Arthropoda; class Malacostraca; order Isopoda; family Trachelipodidae; genus Trachelipus; species Trachelipus rathkii. The sequence goes on from JABUQX010142109.1 coordinate 1,332, forward strand.
GGGTTTGAGGGGACAGCCTTTTGGGGGGGGGGAAAGGGTTAATTTTTACCGTTCTTTTATTATTATTAAAAAAAAATACTATTTCAATATTATGGAAAATCTCAATTCTATTAATTAATACCAATGAAGTTATTAACAAACTTAAGATTTAAACCCGATATATATATATATATATATATATATATATATATATATATATATTACTATATATATATAAATTATAAATATATGTATATATCTATATGCTATATATATATATATATATATATATATATATATATATATATATATATATATATATATATATATATATATATATATATATATATATATACTATTTAACTATATATATATATATATGTATATATATATATATATATATATATATATATATATATATATATATATATATATATATATAATAAAAAATATATATAAATATATATATATATATATATATATATATATATATATATATATATATATATATATATATATATAACAAAGGGATGTTACTCTTTAAAACCCATATTTGAAAAATAGTTGAAATTAATGAAATTACAGAAAAAATAAAAAAAAATTAAGAAGGCTAAACAGTAAGTTATTTAAATTATTTATTTAAATTTAATAAGTTAACAAAAATTTTATTTTTCAAAACTATTATAAAGACCGAGTTTTGATGGTCGAAAGGAACGAAATGGCCCAAATCGTTCCACAAGTTGTAAAACTAGTAAAATCTTGTAAATCGCTGATACGCCATTAACAAAATTTGTTCTGTTATCCAAAACGTCACCAAATGGTTTTTTAAAAAGTAAAATGGCCGAATTTTCTCAGTTAAATTGTATCAGTAGTATTAAGTACAAGTCAAAAAGGTAACTTTACAGCAAAGAGAAAATACTATTTAGCAAAAGCATTGTGTCCATGAAAGTACTGAAAAAACAATAGAAAAATAGTAGTGATATTGTAAGCTTTGACTTTCAACCCATCCGACCTCCCATAAATGTGAAGATGACAATATGGAATATTCACTCCTTAATTTGAAAAAATTTACATCAAAAACAAAATTTACATCAAAGACAAAAATTTACATCAAATACAAAAGACAACAAAGAACCTTACTCGTATTGCAACGACAACTTCAATTTTGTGTCAATAAACCTTAGGGCTTATAAAGTCAATCCTAAGCTATTTATAAACAAAAGCATTCAACTGTTGTCAACGAAAGAACGCCCCCCCCAACCGCTAAACAATAAAAAATTTTAAGACTTTTCAATTAAAGTTCATATAATATTTATCAAAAATATAATCAAAATGAATATAGAGAGGGGAAAGAGGGGAATTTGCGAGTGTGTGTGTGTGGGGGGGGGGGGTGAGTAGTACGAGGAAAGAGGAGAATAGAAGGGGTAATATTTATGAGGTTTATCATCCAACAATATTACATTAAAACAAAAGACTCCCAGAGAACAATAACAAAGTTTAGTTAATTACGAATCTCTTCACCTTTTAACCACACAGACAGACAGATACATTCACCCGCGCATACGCATATATATATATATATATATATATATATATATATATAATATATATATGCCATATATATATCTCTCTATATATATATATATATATATATATATATATATATATATATATATATATATATATATATATATATATATATATATATCATATATATATATATATACTATTATAATATATATATATATATATATATCACTGAATAAGTATCACCTCTTGCTCTGCTTCTTCACTATGCTTCTTCCAGTTTCCCTTCTCTTGCTTTATGTAACCAACCCTAATCTGCCTTAACACTTTACTAGAACCTTTAGTTGAACTTTTCCCACAATTTTTTTCCTTTAATTCCACTGAAATAGGTGTGACTAGGAAGATGACCTTGAAACAACTGAACTTTGTGGTATTTTTAATTGAGACAGATATAACTAGGTCCTCCTCAGTGTCTCAAAAATATCAACACTTTCAGGCATCTATTTGAATCAGTCTTTCCCACAGGCCACAACTGCAAATTCATCATCGAAAGCGCAACTCGAAACTTTTCGCTGGCCTTAATATTTTTTGGTGCTTTACCTCGTGATCTCTTATGGAAGTTCGGGTATAGATTCGAAACCCATACCGTAGGTGGAGGTGGAGTAAAAAATATTTTGGGTGAAACCGGTTTCGAAACTAAAGGAAAAAAAATAATTTTCACAATCCCGTTACAATAAATGAGTCAGGAGTCCCGAGTTGTATAATTTTAAAATGGCGGAGACTGAGTTTTACCCAGCAAAACAATTGCCGGGTTCGCAGCCCTGCTTAAGTAGGATTACATTATTTCTGTTACAAATCAAGCATCTCTCTCTCTCTCTCTCTCTCTCTCTCTCTCTCTCTCTCTCTCTCTCTCTCTCTCTCTCTCTCTCTCTCTCTCTCTCTCTCTCTCTCTCTCTCTCTCTCTCTCTCTCTCTCTCTCTCTCTCTCTCTCTCTCTCTATATATATATATATATATAAAAATATACGTATTTACTACCTATCATCTTCTCTTCTAACTTTAAAAATATGTATATCATCTTTATTTCTATATATATATATACTATATATATATATATATATATATATATATAGCAAAGAAACATAATGATTGGAATTTAGTTAATTTTCTATTAATTAATTTTAGCAAACAATTAGTATCATCAGTTTGTAATCTTCAATATATTACTCATTCAAAATTGCTGTTGAAATGAATACATTGATAAATACTCAAAAAGCCTTTAAGACATAATATGTAAGATATATAAATAGTATATTATTAATAATTACTATATAATTAGTATACTATTAATATAATTACTATATTCAACTGATTATATAATTAGCATGCTATTAATATAATTACTATCTTCAACTGATTGGTTGGTTTTCTTTAACGGATACTTATACAAATGGGGACTAGCTCAACACGGTCGACACCAGATTAAAAAAATTTCCCCACCAGCCCGCCGCAGGCGTTAGGTTAGGTTAGGTGAGGTTGAGCTAGTTTGCTAAGCTTTGTTGGATTTAAAAGAAATTCTGAATAATCAATTTTTATTTTTTTATTTTTTTCTATTTTTTTCCATTTTTTTTGACTTTTGGTTTTTTTTTTTTTTTTTTTTTTTTTGGTGGGAAAAGATCACATGTTTTTATGGAATTCTATCAAAGTTGGGGGAAAACCAATTCCATAAAGAGTTAAAGGGTGTTTGAAATGAGCCAAATAAAGGATGTGATGAAATTTGAAAGTGTGTTCCAGACCTTATAAGTTGCTTAAGTGTAAGAAAGATTACATTGGTTAAGTTCATTGTCTGAGAGCGGGGTGAAATGAGGGAGTAGGTGAAGAGTGATTCTCAAAAACTCTCCTCCTCAAAGGATGAGTTGTGAGATAGAGGAGTTCAAAAGGACAGTGATATTATAAGGAGAATAAAGCATATTTACGATGACCATAAAGAGTTATATGAAACTACCCCACTCCATTTTGATACATTGTGCAAACAAGGATGAAAGACATTTCCATAAAGAAGAAGTTACTGGGGTAGTATGAAGTAATTCTGGAGAAACCTCAGAACGGTCCACCTCTTAATAACTTGTTTGATGAGGTGCAATGTGATCGTTCCAAGGAAATAGAGAGAAAATAAAATACCAAAAATATTAAGAACAAATGAACGTTTAAATTGTGCACTTTCGATGATGATGGCACAGTCGTTTGAAAGATTATGCCAAACTTATGCCTATTATTATGTCGATCATGGAACAGAGTTTCTTCTTTTCTTTGACTAATTTAGAAATAAAAATGTTCGGAGGTTATTTGATTCAACGTCTTCATAGCATCCTTTGAAAAGAAAGGATAGTGAAGGGTAGAGTACTCGGCATAAGAGTTGATTTGTGACGAAGTGACGATGAAGGTCATTAATGAAAAGTAGAAAAGAATTGAGGATATGACAGAAATAAGAGAGCCACCATTATTGATAAATTTAAAGGATGAACGGTGGCTGTCTATAATTTTACATACATACTGTACACCACCTAGACAATATGGAACATGATTGCTTCTTTTATATTTTATTACCTTTCTTAACATACATTTTCAAAGACCGAGTGAGGGATATTAGAATTTTCCTAACACAAAATTAATTACAAAAATTTATTACTACAAAGTATCTACAAAGTCCTTTTCAGTCTTTTTTCCAATTTTATATATCTACTGAAGTTTTACAAATTAAAAAATCGGTTAATTAGTACTTACAAAGAAGAATAACAGCTTTAAAGAACATAAATAAATAATTATAATTTTCAAAGATAAAAAATATAATAAAATTTTTGTAGCTACATAAATAATTTTCTAGATGCAAATATGCACTAAAACTTTTTACATATACGAATAATTTTCGAAGTGAGAAGCTTTCAAAATAAGAAAAATGTACAACAACGTTCTGGGTTTAAAATTTGAACCAATCAAATTTCAGCTAAAGAGTTGCAATAAACCTTTATTATAGCTTTCAAATTCTCAATATATTTTTTTTCATAATACAAAAATTAAAAAAATTAAAAATTAAATCAAATTTAATATTATCTTAAAAATTAAATAAAAAAATATAAATTAAATTTAAATAAATAATGACAGAATAACACTTGATAAAGAACAAAAACCAAATGAAAACATTAACATTATATAATAAAATAAATTAGAAATAATAATAATAATAATAATAATAATAATAATAATAATAATAATAATAATAATAATAATAATATAATAATAATAATAATAATAATAATAATAATAATAATAATAATCATAATAATAATCATAATAATAATAATAATCATAATAATAATCATAATAATAATCATAATAATCATAATCATAATCATAATCATAATCAAAATCATAATCATAATCATAATCATAATCATAAATCATAATCATAATCAGGTAATCAGCAATAATCAAAATATCAATAATCAGAATAATCATAATAATCATAATAAATACTATCAAATAAATCATAATCATAATCATAATCAATAATCATAATAATAATAATAATAATAATAATAATAATAATAATAATAATAATAATAATAATAATAATAATAATAATAATAATAATAATAATAATAATAATAATAAAAATTTAATAATAGTAACAAAACAACAACAGCGATAATAGTAAATAATAATAAAATAATAAAATAAAATAAATAAATAAATAAATAAATAAATAAATAATACGTGGTTTTAAAATTGAGTAAGGTTAGGTTAAGTTATGTTTATTATATTCTGCACAATGGGGATATAATATTATAGAAATAACCTATCCTAACATACTCATCACTTTAACCAAAAAACAATAACGCTAATCTTGAGGATATGAAGATCTTAAGAGTAAAGAAGATTCTAACGAGCTTCAAGTAAATGAAAAAAAATTACTTTATCTTGTGGAAAAAAAAGTGGAAGAAGGAGGAGGTTGTGGTCATAGACTGGGTTGAGAAGATTAACTCCTTATTATACTAAATGGTTTTCTCCATTAAATTTGCTTGAATTCCCTATTTATAGGCTACTCATGCTAAAGTCGATAGTTACTTTCACGAGACCTTTTCGGGTTTAGATGGATTAATACAAAAATCACGACTGATTGGTGTTCTTAGCCAATCATAGTGCATTTAATAAATTTAATTATATGAACTTTTATGAGATCAAGAAATCAATTTTTGTATTACAAAAACATTCTCAGTTATGTTTTTAAAGAAGGTAATCTCGAGAGTTTTATAATTGTTTACAGAGGATGAATGCCTCATCCTAGTGTGACTTCATAGTTCAAAATAATCCTAGTATCACTACGTTTCAAAAAATTGCCTAAAAAGCAGGATAGATTCATAATTTGTCATTGTATTGTACGCAGAAACACAACTAAAAGTTGCGTTTCCTTACATTTGTCACGTGTTTGTGAAATCCTGGCTTTTAAACCCTATTTCATAATCCTTGGAAAATCATTTGACACTTTTTCAGACCTTCTTTTACTTGCTTAATCTATCATTGATGTAGACGCAAGGAAATAGTATATATATATATATACTTTACTTTTATTTAGAGTAAAAATATATATATATATATACACTATATATATATATATATATATGGCATATATATATATATATATATATATATATATATATATATATATATATATATATATATATATATATATATTATATATATATATTTATATAATAATATATATAACATATATATATATATATATATATATATATATATATATTTTCCTGAAATCAACATGATCATCAACGTGAAGAAGAAGAAGTTTTAAAAAAAAAAATAAAAAAAAAATAGTGCCATCGAAATAAATTTAGAATTCTCATCCTAATTAGTGTAGGACCTAGATCTCTGACCTAGCCTACAAGCCTTTAAATTTTGTAAACAAAGCAAGTCTGAAGGTTGTTTAACAGGAATCGTGGATTTCCAAAACGACAAATTTATGACGCCGATATACCTGGTGGTGACGTCATAAGCCATATTTCAAAAAGGACCAACTATCTTCACGCGATTTCAAACGCATGACATACGTCGGGATACGTAACTAAGTTATCTAGGTAGTAGGAAACCTTGTTCTATTTTCTTATCTCTTGTTAAAATTCATTATGCTCTAATGTTTTCGCGTGGCGAAATTGTATTAATCATATTCTTCCAGTCGATAATTTAAGTCTATAGCCAGTAATATTTAATTGGAAGGGTCATTTTTTTTTTCATTTAATTTTACACTGGATGATTCTTCAATCTTCCAGTTTTTCTCCCACTAGATGTTCAACATTTTTTTTCTAATTTCTAATAATTTAGTGATGAATTCTTGATGACTGATGAAAGTAATATCACGCATTGTATTTCAGCTCTCGATTTGGGTAAATGTGTTCCAATTTGAGCCCATACCGCTCTTCAATCATCTTTAGGCGGCAACCATGGTTCACTATTCAACACTGTGGCTACCGTTGGTCAATTGGTTGAGCGACAGAGTCGCATAGCAAGGGCGCGGGTTCGATCCCCTAGTCCGGATCCTAGGTAGAAATTACCTAGAGAATTTCCCCTCCTAAAATAGTACTATGTCTGTGAGGTGTGAACTTTTTTATTAAAAAAGAAAAAAAATTGATTCAACACTGTCTAAAGACAAAAAATTTCATCAATATTGAATACACAATGTTTCCCCAATTAAGGGATTTCGATGAACTATTTCCCTATCACTTACGCCTCCTTAATAACTTATTCCCCTAAATTCGCAGTTCCCAAGCTATTCGGGGTCTTACCCATTTTTCCCACTAATGAGGTCAAATGGTGATATGCTATCATATCTCACTGATTTATAAATTGTAATTTTCGGATTTCGGACCCCTACCTCATCTAATCATACTTTCGATAGAGTATGACAGAAACTTCTGTTATTAAAGTTTTAAATCTATAAGATTCGTCCTCTATTTTGCTGACTAATGCAAATTTCCCTTAATAATCATCTTATGTCAAAACTATTTAGCAGATCGAACTCATTTCCTCTTAATGATAAGGTAAACTGTGGACTTTTAAAAAAAATAAAATGGACATGATTAAAATTATTTTTTAATAATAACTAAAAAATAAAATCTAATTATTTCCTAATATACAGACAGCTTTTCCTTTTTCTTCATATATATATATATATATATATATATATATATATATATATATATATATATATATATATATATATATATATATATATATATATATATATATAAATAGCTTAACCATATATATATATATATATATATATATATATTATATATATATATATATATATATATATATATATTATATATATATATATATGCTATATATATGCTGCTATATATATATATATATTATATATATATATATAACAATATATATATATTTATATTATATATAATATATATATATACTATATATTAACTACTTTACTATATATATATATATATATATATATACTCTCTTATATATATATATATATATATATACGGAACCGGAATTCCTGAAATTGGCTTTAGAACCGGAACCGGAACTTGCAAGTTTTAAAATGGAGCTGAAACCGGAAATTTTTAAATTGTTGAGGCCGGAGTCGGGCATTTCATTTGAAAATAATGGACCAAGACTAGAAGTTGGAGCAGGGTAAAAATATTGCCTGCCCCGTCAGCCATGGATATAACATGAGGCTTAAAATGATCAGAAGGTAATTAGGTCACTAGAAAGAGGGGAAAAGGTCATCCCTTAAATGATATGACCGAGGAGCGAATATTAAACAAGGATCATGAAAGAAGGAAGAGGATATATATATATGTATATGTATATATATATATATATATATATATATATATATATATATACTTATTATGTATATGCTGCTGCTGCTGCTGCTATCTGTGCCTGTTACTCTCTTATTCTTCTTATTCTCATAACCTTATATATATATATATACTCTATATACTATGTGTGTGTGTGTGTATGTGTGTCTGTGTTGGTGTGTGTGTGCTGGTGTGTAGGTGTGTGTGATAGTAATGTTACGCCAATACATGCCGCCAACATCTCTCATCACGTAATTCAAAACTACACAAAAGACGTATCACACATATAACAAATTTTTTTTAAAAAATACTTAAAAATACAAAAGCCCCTTCGAGACGCCATAAAAGAAAACTTTGTGGCTAAAAATCCGGGTTGCCCCCCTTCCCATGCGCCCCCTCCAGCTTCCCCGGAGCCCCGCTGACTACCATGAGCTTCGAAAACATATCGGTAATCCCGTCGTATTTTAAGAATGTCGGATGGGGGGAGGAAGGTGGTATTCTACCCCACTTTATTAATTTGAGGGATGAGGACAGTGCCTACGTATTATATATATATATATATACCTTATATATATAAATATAAATATAACTATATAGCATATATATATATATATATATACTATACTCTATATATCAATAATATGTATGTAATAATAATATAATATATTTATCTTTCAACAACAACCAGCAGCCATGTATATGTGTAGCCAATATCAGCATAGCCAGCCAGCAACTATATATACATATGTATCAACTCTTTCCTTCTCCTCGCCCAGAATATGGAAAAATATAAATATGGAAATGCAAGAGTATAGATATGGAAATATGAGTAGTATGAGTGTAGTATAAGTATGGAAGTAGTATGAGTATGAGTATAGATAATATATATGTAATATATACATATCATATATATAATAATAACCATACTACAACAACAACGTAACAATAATAATATGTAATAATAATAACCAATATAACAACAATATAACATGATAAGTATTGGGCTATGTAATAATATATATATATATATATATATATATATATATATATATATATATATATATATTCTATCGTGATCGCATGGTAGCGTTAATTGCTAACAAATTCACTTGAATAAATAAATGGTAGAGGGTCCCTTGACCATTATTTTGCAGAAAAAAGAAAAAAAAAACTCTGGAATTTGAATTATTTTGGAAATACTGCTAAAGGTAGTAGTAATACTTTCTTGATACATGTATCAAAATGAATTATATATTTAAAAGCATCGAGAGAGCCTTTTCTGTTTTGCTTGCAAAGTTATTTTTTTTATATATATAATTTGTTTAAATTATTAAACAAATGTCGAAATAAAATAGAAAATTCAAATATTTATATTTGTTACTGTCATTACTTAAGCTATTCCTCTTCTCGGATTTAATTTGGATGTCGACGACCGACAACCGAATGATATATCCGACTTTAGAAAATTTTGAGCTATACCTACTCTTTCACTTAACTTCAACTTATTTGGGTCTAATAGAGTAATTTTTACCTTTATAGATGAGACTTCCGCCACTCTGAGCTTTATACTAAGTCGAATGGGGATTTTGAAGGCATCACTCATGTGGTTCTCAAAACTTGTTCTTCCTTTGTTCTCTACTTTGATCTTTTCTACCTGCAGAAAGCGTGCAACTAATCAACTTGTGGAAAAAATCATGGCGTTAGAACAACTGATATTTGATATTTCATGTGTTTCTATTTTTATTTGGTCAGAGAAAACAAGATGGTTTTCAGAGCCTTAAAATACAAATTTCTTCATTTATCCACACGATATAATCATCCGCACAACCACATCATCTTCGAGAACAAACATTTCATATACTTTCACTTTCCTTAAAATTTTGGTGATATCTTTCTTGCGATCTATTATGGAAGGAGCCCTGGTTCCTCTCACAAAGCATGTTTCTAAGAAATCAGACGAAATAATAGCCATCTGAACTTTTTAATTTACACTGATGCAGTTGCTTTATCTCTATTAAATTGACTGTGTTTTCCATTGTATGGAGTACTATCAAATATATTTGAAAGGTTGGAATGTAAGTCACATCAGCCTTCTCACCTTCAATGAATAGCAAATCTCTCTGTAGCTGTCAACCTGTGGCATCACTTCTTCAGACAATAGCTGCAACAAGAGACACGACTCTTTTGAACTCTCAAGTCTATTCATCTGAGGAAACTTTCTTCGGTTAGTCTTCCGCAAAGTTTCATAACCTCTCTGAAATGCTCATACCCCAAACTTCTCTGTTATACCCATTTTTTATGTACTCTACAGGTAATATCTGGATCACACTTCCTTTCACTGACTTTCTTACTTACAGTGACGTTCACCCTTTCATTCATTGTATCGAGGTATATCGACTTCCTTTGATTGACAATTTATTTTCATTTTTTTTCATATCAGATAGGTACGGTGTAGTCTCTAGCCATTTTCCATCGGAGGTTTTAAGATTATATATATATATATATATATATATATATATATATATAAGCTATATATATATATATATATATATATATAACTATATATATATATATACTCTTATATATATATATATGCTCTCTTTGATAATACATATTGCTTCTTGCTATATATATATATATATATATATATATATATATATATATATATATATATATATATATATATATATATATATATATATATATATATATATATATATATATATATAATAGTTAAATGTCTGAGCGTGCTTTATACTAATAAATAATTTTAATTACTATTGACTTTCAATAAAATGCACTACTACTATTTTTATTTTATTCTGTGGCAGTTTATGTTTAATTTTTAAAATATCAAAATTAAATGCAATTTGTTTTATTATTATTATTATTATTATTAT
>JABUQX010142110.1:2500-12500 GCA_015478945.1 Trachelipus rathkii
TTCTTTAGAAAATCACAAGAAGGTTAATAATAGCTTTTAATCGGTTTCTGCCACTACGTTAAGTTTTCTCTGGAGTAAAATGGCCAAGGATACCGCTACACCCACAATGACTATAAACATTCTTTCTAATACCAAAGCTCAGTTATCCACTGATCCCTGAACTTTTTAGTGGAGTCTTTTGCTACATCAAAAGTGATACATTCAATATTGCCCTATCGACATCAGGCATGAGAAATTCGTCGTCAGATGATTTCATGAGCACCTAACGTTTGCTTTATTTGGCCAGTCAACCACAAGCCTCCTGTCTCCTTCAGTAATTAATCCAGCATCCAAAAGTAGGTGTTCTGTTCTTGGCATTTATGGCATGAATAACCTGCCACCTAATACTGCAATTACCAACTATTGCTATAATTGTAATATATTATATGACTTTATTTCAAATAAGAATGTTTTTATTAAAGAACCATCATGGAGTACAGAAAAGGATCTTCAGATTCTTGTCTGTAACATCAGTTGACTCTTCATCATCGTCGGAGAAAAGAACTTCCATTTGGTTGTAATGTTAACTATTCCTTCCCTTTTCTGCTTATATTCCGGGAAAATTTTAATTGTTCTCATATCACGTTTCTGTGCTGCAATTTGTCTTCCTGTGTTCCAGGTAAATCTAGTAATCTAATTTGATGTAATCCAGCCAGTTTCAACCTTCTCTCTTTGATATTAATGTAAACACTAGTTCTTTTTGTGGATCTTCATATTCCTTAGAACAACTAGCAGGAGATGGTATTGCACTATGTTTACAGTCAAGCACCATGAACCTCAAATTCTGAGCCTTAACTTAAAATTCTCACACTTTGTATGGGATGTCAAAAGGCTGTCCTAGAAGTTGCTATGAAAGGTCTCTTTCAATTCCAGTTTTCTCACCACTGTAAGTGATATGTTTTTGGTCTTTCCCCAGTTTTCTTCTATCTTCTTCAGAATGTGACTCTCGAATTTAAAATTGACATGACAAAACAAAAACAACAGTTACTAACCCCTACTTTCAAAGCACTGGATAAATATCACTTTGCACGAGAATGGCTGCTGGGTAATTTCCTGACATTCTCCCCACTCTGCTCTCTCCCAGCAGAAACCCATATCTTAAACATGCGTGGGTTCAGGTTCAAAAGAGGGAAATATGGCTACAGTTTAATAAAGTTACTTGGATGATGCCTGTACGTTTGCCTCCCATAGTTCTAAATTTTTAGAATTTGCAACCGGAAGATGTGCTCTGTAGATAGGTACGACATTGAGTACAATCACTATAAATATGATAATAGTAAAATTATAAAAAAAAAAACACTCGGCTATAAATGAAGTATTGCTTGGATTTAAAAAGCTTATAGTGGCATTGATATTTTTACAGATGTTATAGTATAATATAAGTCTATTCTTAAGCTCAGGACCCTTTAGAGTACAGACCAGAAAATAATGAAAAGAGGGCACTTCTTTAGAAAGTAATTTTGTGAGGAGGTAGAACTTTCTTCAATTTGAGCGACCCTTTAAACAAACCAGTATAGTTCTGAATATAGTGGCTGAATCGTAGCAAAACACAACTTTTTGGACCCTCATTTTGAAAAGGAGGTAAAAGAATTGATATCCTAATATATAATGTATGTATATATATATATATATATATATATATATATATATTAACTATAAATATATATATATATATATATATATATACTTATATATATATATATATATATATATCTATATATATATCATATATATATATATATATGTAATATATATATATGTATATATATATATATATATATATATATATATATATATATATATATATATTATATATATATATATATGTATATATATATATATATATATATATATATATATATATATATATATATATATATATATATATATATATATATGTATATATGATATATATATATAAAATATATATAAAATATATATATATATATACTTATATATATATATATATATATATATATATATATATATATATATATATATATATATATATATATATATATTATAACGTATATATATATATATATATATATATATATATATATATATATATATATATATATATATACTATACTATATATACTGCTATATATGTAGCATATTATGTCATCTTTGGCTGATGAAGGAAAACATAAACTAAAGAAAATAACAACACAAGAAAAACGACTTAAAGAGGAAAAAATATCTACTGCAACTCTTTCTAGTCAGCTCTGCTAGGCATCAAACTTGAGTGAATATGAATTTTCTATGCCAGTACCATGCACGGAAAAAAATTATATCAAAAACCACAGTTCTATCAATTAAAGACTCAATGATATTGTCGTTTAACCAGATAGTACATTTGACATAATGATATTATAAAAACCGCAAATTGCTAATGATAATTTTAAATTAGATTTTGATCTTTAACGAAAATTCTAAATTTAATATTAATAAATAACTGAAATAAGGAAGGAACTACTTCATCGCGTAGAGAAAATATTGATACACTGGTCGTATGAGACTAATTTTCATCGAAGACACTAATATATTATAATATGCTTTTATCGCATGTGCCCTTTACAGTGAACATAATGTATAATTTGTGTCAGTCTATTGTTAAGAATTTCAAGTGTATACTTAAAATATACACATAAGACATTTAATTTTACTTTCCTTTTAATATTTTAATTATTTTAAATTAATAATGAGAAAAAGGTATAAACATCATTTAATCTTTTTTGTCAACTTTTCAGCTTTATATGAAAGTTGATTTTTATTGACTACGAGGAATCAAACCCAATAAAAATGTTTGTTATTATGGTCAAAAAAACTTCTTGGTGTCAGAGAAGCGCATACAGCGTGTTATAGGTGTATATATATATGTAATATATATATATATATATATATATATATATATATATATATATATATATATATATATATTTTTATATATATATATATATATATATATATATATATATATATATATATATAAATATATATTTATATATATATATATATATATATATATATATATATATATATATATATATATATATATATATATATATATATATATATATATATATATATATATATATATATATATATATATATATATATATATATATATATATATATATATATATATATATATATATATATATATATTATATATATATAATAAGAAATTTAAGATTCTTATGAGGGTTAAATAGTGAATGGATTTCACGTTTTGGCGGCGTTAGCCTAATATGTTGAAGCCAAAGAAAATAAATAATATATAGTATTGATGTAAAAATTTATATGTCATTGTTTTCAATCACAATGACGTAAAATTTTTCACTCCCTGAGGAAGGAACCAGGGGTTGATGGAAGGAATTTTATTGTAAACTTCTATATATATATATATATATATATATATATATATATATATATATATATATATATATATATATATATATATATATGTATATATATATATATATACATATATACCTCTCTATATATGAATTTCAGTTTGATCAGGTGTTACATATATGACTTTGCAAACGTTTACATTACTTTGAACAACAATTTGGAAGTCACTTCCAGCTATTTTCTTTGGTGGAATATTCTCAACAAAGCATATTAACAACGACCATTGAAAAAATATTTTAACGGTTTAATCCTTCCTTAACCCTTTTCAATCCAAGAATAATATAATATTACCTTTAAAATATATTGAAAAGGGGCATATAACTATAACATTTTAACCTATACATGAAAGAAAGGAATTATTATTATTTGGCTTGTGTATAAAAAAAATGCAAACTCCATCAAAAAAAAAAAAAATAAAATGTCTCATAATCTTGATAATTTTCGAATGGGTGAAGAAAAATGAAAAAAAAATCTATCATCATAGTAAAATTGACCTAAAATTTGATTAATTTGAAAGACAATAAACAAATATTATTATCTGATTTAAACAATCTTGTATTTGGTATTTGGTACTATTGAGTATTATATCTCTGCTTTAAAGAAAAATATTAAGTTGCTAATCTGAAAAATGATAATAATTGTTCATAATCTATAAAATCAAACGACAAGGCAATGTTTTTATAACTCATGGCTAAACTGGGACTTATTTACCATTCTCTCTCCATCAGCAGCTCGGTTTGAAAGAGCTATTGAAAGCTGCAAATCAGGATGGGATTCATTAGGATCCTGCAAATTGGAGTTTACAAACGCAAGTCCTGCAACTCCCAAATTTGAAACGGAACCTAGAAAGAATCACGAAATAATAATAATAATAATAATAATAATAATAATAATAATAATAATAATAATAATAATAATAATAATTAATAATAATAATAATAATAATAATAATAATAATAATAATAATAATAATAATAATAATAGTAATAATAATAATAATAATAATAATAATAATAATAATAATAATAATAATAATAATAATAATAATAATAATAATAATAATAATAATAATAATAATAATAATAATAATAATAATAATAATAATAATAATAATAATAATAATAATAATAATAATAATAATAATAATAATACACACACACACACACACTAATAATAATAATAATAAAAATAAAAATAATAATAATAATAATAATACACACACACACACAATAATAATAATAATACACACACACACACACACACACACACACATGACCGTTAAGTACAGTATGTTAATAATAATAATAATAATAATAATAATAATAATAATAATAATAATAATAATAATAATAATAATAATAATAATAATTATTATTATTAATATAATTATTATTATTATTATTATTATTATTAATAATAAATTATTATTATTATTATTATTATTATTATTATTATTATTATTATTATTATTATTATTATTATTATTATTATTATTATATAACTTCTCTTTTTATTATGGTATTCTCATTGTTATAGTTTACAAATTTTTTGCGCTTTTGTTAATGACCGTATAAAATTAGCGATTTGTTTAATTAATTAAACTGTCAAGCATAAAATTACAATCTTTCGCTTCTAAACTATTCCGTTTTATTCGCAAGCATTTTGCTTTTGCTCATTTTCGCAGAGACAACGGACGGGACAGCTCTTTTGTAAACATTTTCTTTAAATTTGTGAAAAAATAAGTAATCTATAATTATGCAAAATGATCAGGAACACGTTTGCGAAAGAAGAAAAAAGACCACACAAACACAAACTAAAACAGAGGCACACCTAAACCTGCACACAGATACCTGTACACACCGTACACACACACACATACACACACACGCACCTACACAAGTTAAGGTAGTGATAGTAAGTACTTTAATATAGGTAAAGGTGATATTGAACTATATAAACTGTAGAGGATTTAGTATATTGAGTGTTGTATGGAAGACATATAGTGGTATTTTGGCTGCAAAAGTGCGTTGAGTGACATGAGATGAGTGATGAAGAACAAAGTGCATTTAAAAATGGTAAAGGACATATAGTTAAATTTTTTTTAGTGAAACAAATGAGTGAGTAAATTAGAAAGAAGAAGAAGAAACTTTATTTAGGTTTAATAGACTTGTAAATGACATGTGGAAGGATTAATAGGGAAGTTCTGATACAGCCTGCAGGGACTGGCAAGCGTAAGTATAAATGTGGAAAGAGCAACCTGGGTACCACGGCGGGAGGAGGGGATGAATATAACCTCCAAGAATATATATATATATATATATATATATATATATATATATATATATATATATATATATATATATATATGTGGGGTATTATAGTATATATATATATATATATTATATTATTATTATTATTATATATATATATATGTTATTGTATTATTACATATGTACATATATATACATCATCATAGTAAAAATTTTATGTAAACTTCATTTATATATATATTATATATATATTATATATATATATATATATATATATATTATTATTATAGTTATATTATATATTATATATATATATATATATATTATATATATATATATATATATATATATATATATATAATAATAGAAATAAAAGCGAAATTGAAATGTGGGTTTTTATATGTGCATATGCACCAGTGAATGGAGCGAGGGAGGAGGAGAGAGAAAGATTTTGGAATGAGTTGAATGAGTGCTGGGAAAGTTTTGGGGTTAACGATAAAATTTGTCTATTGGGGGATTTAAATGCAGGAGTGGGTAGGGAGGGGGTGGGAAGAATAATAGGACCATTTGGGGTAGGGGAGAGGAATGTTAATGGAGAAAGTCTGTTAGAGTTGTGTGTTGAAAGAAGAATGATAGTGGGGAATACGTGGTTCAAAAAAAGTGAAAATCATAAGTATACATGGAAGAGTGAGATAACGGGGGGAGGGCGATATTGGATTATGTGTGTATAAGAAGGATAGAGGCAGATTACTAGATGTAAATGTATTTAGAGGGGCGGGGAGGGGGATATCGGATCACTATTTGGTGGTTGCTAGGATAAGGGTGGGAGGAGAGGTGACGGTAAGGGAAAGGGAGGAGAGGGGAGGTGATAAAGGTGGAAAAATTGGAGGAGACAGTGTGTAAGAGGGAGTTTAGGAGAGGTATGGAGGACAGGTGGAGAGACGTGAGAGGGACGGGAATGGGGGAGGTGGAGGGGGAGTGGAGGAGATGTGAGGAGGCTAGAAGGGTATGTGGAGTAAAAAGGGTGGGTGCAAGCAGAAGGAAAGGTAGCAAATGGTGGGAGCAGAGGAGGTGAAGGAGGTGGAAGAGTCGCTATGTGAATTGATGAAAGTGCAGAGGAAAGCTGGGAGGAATTTATAAGGGTTAGAGGGAAGTAAAGAGGGCGTGGAGAGGTGATGAAGAGAAGAGCAAAGATGAGTGGTGCAGAAAGGTGACGAAAATTTGAATCAGGAAGCAAGATGTTTGGAAAGAAGTAAATAAAAAGAAGAAGAAGGAGGGGCTGGGGAGTGATTAAGAGGGGAGATGGGGGGAGTGGATAGAGGGGGGTGAGGAAGCAAAAATTATTAGTGGACTATTGAAATGAGGTGGGGGGGTAAGAGGAAGACCAGGCGAGGGGGGTGGGGATGGGGGAACAGTGCGTAGCAGAGTTGGGAAGGTGAAATACAAATGGAGGAAATTATTAGGGCCTTGAGTAAAGGAAAAAAAGGGAAGTCCGCAGGTCTGGATGGTGTGAGAATGGAAATGTTACAGAAGGGTGGTATAGGGGTGGAGGAGTGGCTGTATAGGTTATATAATATATGTTGGAGGAGTGGTGTGGTACCGCAGGAGTGCCCCTGTATAAGGGGAAAGGGGATAGGATGGAATGTGGGAATTATAGAGGTATATGTCTTTTAAGTGTGGTAGGGAAAGTGTATGGTAGAATACTGATTGAGAGAGTGAGAGGGTTTACGGAAGGAAGAATGGGGGAAGAACAAGGAGGATTTAGGATGGGAAGGGGGTGTGTGGATCAAGTGTTCACAATCTTGTGGAGAAAAGTATAGAGAGGAAAGGGAAAGTGTATGGGTGTTTTTTAGATTTAGAGAAAGCATATGATAGAGTGAAAAGAGGTGAATTGTGGAGGGTGTTGGAGGAAAATGGAGTGGGGGGTAAATTAAGTAAAGGTATCAGGGCATTTTATAAGAATAGTAGAATGTGTGTGAGAGTGTTAGGAGGGGAGAGTGAGATGTTTGGGGTGGCGAGAGGACTGAGGCAGGGGTGTGTAATGTCGCCGTGGCTATTCAATTTGTTTATGGAGAGTGTTTGCAGAGGAATGGTGAGGGAGGGGAGGGGGGTGGAATTGACAAATGGGAATGATAGAAGGGAAGTGAACATGATACTGTTTGCGGATGATACTGCCCTAGTGGCGAAGAGCGCGGAAGGGCTGAGGTATTTGGTGAGGGAGTTTGAGAGAATGTGCGGACAAAAGGGGCTTAAAATAAATCCTGGTAAGAGTAAAGTGTTAGTGTTTGAGGAGGAGGAAAGTGAGGAGGGGGAGGGGTTAGAGGTTCGAGTGCGTAGTGTTGGAAGAAGTAAAGATTTTTAGATATTTAGGGATGGATTTGGGTAAGGGGGGAGGGATGAAGGAGGAGATAGAACATAGAGTAGGAGAAGGAATGAGAGCGTTGAGTGGTCTGAGAGAAGTATGGAAAGGGGGGGATTTATCACAGAAAGTTAAGATAAGTATGTTTGAAAAAATTTGTGTACCAGCGGTGTTGTATGGGTGTGAAACGTGGGGGTTGAATGCCAGGTCCAGGAAGAATGAGTGGAGGAATGGGTTGGTGGGAAGAGCGGAGAAGGGAATGTTAAGATGGTATGGGCATCTGGTGAGAATGGAGGAACAGAGAGTGGTTAGGAGAGTATGGGAGGCGGAGGGGATAGGAAGGAGAGGAAGGGGGAGACCAAGAAGGAGGGGGATGGATGGAATAAAGGAGATGCTGGAGGAGGGAGGGATGAGGGAGGAAGAGGGTAGGGTGTTGGCGAGGGATAGAGTGGGGTGGAGGAGGTGGGGGGGGGGTGTAGGTGGGAGAGGCTGTACGTACCACTACCCCGCTCAAGCGGGAAAAAAGTGTAAGCATAATAATAATAAATAATAATAATATATATATATATATATATATATATATATATATATATATATATATATATATTTTACCAGTTATATAAATTTTTATATATATTTTTATTTATTATTATTATTATTATTATTATTATTATTATATATATATATATATATATATATATATATATATATATATATATATATATATGCTATATTATATAATATGACATTGACGGGATTTCACTGTGATTGACTGTCACGGTGTGAAAAACTGGGTGAATTTTAGCAGTGACGCCTGACACTTAATTTATGAGGGTAGGTTGTGGGGGTTTTCTCTTCGACTCAGGTTCAGGTTTTCTAGTTACTGTTGTATTTCCGATGCAAAGCTTGCTCCTCCCAACCTCCTTTCTTGCTTGCAACTAAGGAGTATCGAGTATATATATATATATATATATATATATATATATATATATATATATATATATATATATATATATATATATATATATATATATATATATATACCGTATATATATATATATATATATATATATATATATATATATATATATATATATATAATCTTTTCCCATCCCAGATTGGGGATGAGGTGCGTAGCATACACCGAAACAGAAAAGTAGTGGAAGAACATGACGCAAGTCGAAAAGAAGGCCCCATTTTACCGACCCCTTTGTACCATTAAGTGAAAATCGTCGCAATCAAAAAATCTACCCTTACCCTCACTGTGATTTCTCGTCAATGCACCAACCATACACCAAAAACAAATAGGACTTCATACCCCTCATAAAACACAGCCATTCACTTCTGTTATGAGCCTTCTTCTCTCCTCTCATAAACTCACATTCCTCTCCTTCAGGCATTCCTTTACTGACGCAATCACGTTTTCTTCGGTCTCTCAACCGGTCGATTCCTAGCACACTCGCCACTATATATCCGCTAAACCAACCGACTATCATCCATCCTTTTCATATGACCAAACCAACTCAATGTACTCTCGTTTATTCTCTCATTTACGCCATTCTTCACACCACACAACTCTATAATGTGCTAATTCCCCATTTTATTAATTCTTATCACACCAAACATGCTCATTAAGATAGTCCATCTGATCACTTTGTATCTTAGATCTATACCACTTCTTCCAGACCATAGTTTCGTTACTAAACATTAAACATAGCTTACTCAAGATGCTGACTTTCAATCATCCACCCACATGGATTTAATTAGCACCACAAATTTTTCTACTAAATTCTGCATCATCCATTCCCTTTTCATCCATCATATATCCTAAATATTTAAACTAGGATGCTTTTTCCAATTGCAGTATCTAATATGACTTCAAACGCCGGAGTCTCCTCACTCACTACCATAA
>JABUQX010142110.1:17500-19112 GCA_015478945.1 Trachelipus rathkii
CTTATTCTTTTTTTGTTTATAACTTACAAATTTACGTTTTTACATACCCTAAATCAGTAAATCGGTAAATCAAATCACTATCCATCCACCCTCCTGACCAGTTGTGATCTATTGATCTATTGATCTATTGATCTATTGATCTATTGATCTATTGATTAAGGTCAAATTTTTTACTAAAATTGTCATGTTTTACATACCCTAAAGCAGTAAATCAGTAAATCAAGCCGATCCAACCATCCTCCTGTCCAGTCATTGATCTATTGATCTATTGATTAAGGTCAAATTTTTACTAAAATTTTCATGTTTTACATACCCTAAAGCAGTAAATCACTAAATCAAGCCGCCCAACCATCCCTCCTGTCCAGTCATGATCTATTGATCTATTGATTAAGGTCAAATTTTTACTAAAATTGTAACGTTTTACATACCCTAAAGCAGTAAATCACTAAATCAAACCACTATCCAACCTCCCTCCTGACCATCTGTGATCTATTGATCTATTGATTAAGGTCAAATTTTTACTAAAATTGTAATGTTTTACATACCCTAAATCAGTAAATCAGTAAATCAAACCACCATCCAGCCAGCATCCGGCCACCCTCATGACCATCCTTGATCTATTGATCTATTGATCTATTGATTCAAGTCACATTTTGAGTATCATTTTGAATAAACATAACATAAAATCAAGTTCTTTATACAAACATCAATCAATATATGTTGACGTAACAAAGTTTTCACATTAATAAAGTTTACTTAGTATCATCTGAACTATGAATATAACCCACAACAACAAACTTAGCACATCTTAAACAGGAATAAACTGTTAACGTTAACAAAGTTCCACACTTAACAACAGTAAAGTAACTAATATAGCATACAAAAACGTAACCTACTTACACTTTTCTAACATATCGCTGTTATTTTACATTAAGACTGTAATATTTAACAAAAATTTATCACAACATTGGTTAATTATCATACAGACCAATGAGTATACTCTAACATAATAAGGTTTTCACATTAATAAAGCTAACATATCGTTACATGAACTAAGAAAATAATGTACAAAGACAAACCTATCACACCTTAAACACGAATAAACTGTTAACATTAACAAAGTTTCGAGCTTAACAACAGTAAAGTAACTAACATAGCACACAAAAACGTAACTTATTCACACTTTGTCAAGTATATCTCTAACATAACGATGTTAATTTACATTAACATGGTAATATTTAACAAAAATTTACCATAACCTTGTGTATTATCATCAGAACAGCGAAAGTATGCTAACATAACAAAGTTTTCACATTAATAAAACTAACATTGCGTAACATGAACTAAGAAAATAATGTACAAAGACAAACCTAACACAACTTACACACAAATAAACTGTTAACATCAACAAAGTTCCACACTTAACACCTGTAAAGCAACTAACATGGTACGCGAAACGTAACCTAATCTTACTTTTTCAAGCATATCTCTAACATATTAACGTTAATCTTACACTGACACAGTAACATTTAACTAAAATTTCTCACAACATTGGTTAATTATACTGATCAACGAATATACTCTAACGTAATAAAGTTTCCACATCAATAAA
>JABUQX010142111.1:2500-5000 GCA_015478945.1 Trachelipus rathkii
GGCGTCCATGTGGTGATTTTAGAACTTTAAATTCTGTGACAAAACCAGATCGTTATCCTCTTCCATATATTAACAGTTTGTCTCATAAACTTCACGGTACGCATGTATACAGTAAAGTAGATCTTCTCAGGGCATATCATCAGATCCCTATTCATCCAGAAGACATAGAAAAGACTGCCATTACGACCCCTTTTGGTCTTTTTGAATTTGTTTCTATGCCTTTTGGTCTTCGTAATGCTGGAGCTACTTTCCAACGCTATATGGATTCAATATTTCGAGATATTCCTTTTGTTTTTGTGTATCTGGATGACTTATTAATTTTCTCAGAGAATCAAGAGCAACACAAAGAACATTTGCGTCAAATATTTAAAATTTTACATGATAACCACCTTCGTATTTCTGTTCCTAAGTGTTTATTTATGCAATCATCTCTAGACTTTTTAGGTTATCATATTTCTTCCCATGGCCTTAGTACACCTGTTTCTAAGAAGTCTGAAATTTCCGCCTATCCTATGCCACCTGATTATTCTAGTCTTCGTCGTTTCCTTGGTATGGTAGGATATTATCGTCGTTTGATTCCTAATTTTGCTAATTTAGTTTTTCCGCTTTCGGAATTGGCCAAACTTTGTCCTAACAAATCTAGTTCTCTTTCTTGGTCTCCGGAAGCCTCTAAAGCATTTCAGGAAATTAAAACTGCCATAGCTAACGCAGCAGCTCTCCAATTTTCTCATCCAGATGTCACTCATCTCCAACTGGTCACTGACGCTTCCCAAGTCGCCATCGGAGCTGCACTGCATCAGATGATTGATGGCGAACCAATACCAATTGATTTTTACAGCAAGAAATTGACTACCCAACAAAGAAAATATTCAGCTTTCGACAGAGAACTCTTAGCAGCATATTTTGCTGTTCTTCATTTTAAACACTTTTTAGAAGGTAGAGATGTCGTCTTGTGTACCGATCATAAACCCCTTGTCTCCGCTTTTTATAGCAGAAATCCAGCAAAGAGCGATCGCCAGCAAAGACATCTTTCTATCATTTTGGAATACGTCTCTTCAGCCTTATATATTAAAGGATCAGATAATGTGGTAGCTGATGCTTTATCACGCTCCATATCATCTACTTCCATCGATCCAGTTGATCTTCCTGCTATTGCACGATCACAAGCCACTGATGAAGAATTACAAACTTACAAGCCAAGACTTCATGCTTTTCCACTCTATGACAATCTTCAAATTTGGTGCGAAACTACTACTCCTCATCCTCGTCCATTTCTTCCTAAGCAAAATCGTGAACAAGTTTTTCAAGATCTCCATGGCATGTCTCATCCAGGTGTCAAAGCTTCTCTTCGATTAGTGAAGACGCGCTACTTCTGGCCCAATATGGATAAAGATATTCGTATATGGACTCAATCTTGTCATCAATGTCAAAGTTCCAAGATTCAACGCCATACAAAGCAACCTGTTATTCCATTAGAAATTCCTTCCCAGCGCTTTGAAACCGTACACATTGACATTGTTGGACCTTTACCTTCAACCACCGCTATTCAAGAATCTTCAGCAACGTTTCGATATCTTCTCACTTGTATTGATAGAAACACAAGATGGATGGAAGCCTTTCCTCTTCAAAACACCACTGCAAAATCTGTCTCTTACGCTTTCTTACAATGGATCTCTAGATTCGGCGTGCCTTTATATGTCATCACGGATCGCGGACCTCAGTTTGAAAGTGAATTTTTCTCAGAACTATCTTCCTTAATTGGTTTCCATCGACTTAGAACGTCATCTTACCATGCCCAAGCTAATGGAAAAATCGAAAGGTTTCACCGATCTTTGAAAGCGGCAATCATGGCTAGAAAGACTGATTGGTTACTTTCCTTGCCCATCATCCTTTTTAGCCTTCGATGTATACCTAATGATTCAGGTTACTCCCCTTTTCAAGCTGTAATAGGAAAAACACCTTTATTACCCGCGGATCTCTTTCCTTCAAATCCTTCTTCAAAACAAGAATTTGAAGTCTTTATGAAAAAATTCATCGCTAGAATGAAAGAACTCGATTTCAGACAATCTCCACCTTTGCATACGTCACGCGATGTTACTTTCATTCCTGAAGCTTTAAAAACATGTAAACATGTATACGTACGCGTCGATCGCATCAAAAAGACGTTAGAAGCTCCTTACACCGGACCTTTCCTTGTGCTTCAACGGTTCGATCGATGTTTCAAGTTACAGTACCCAACAGGAAGAACTGATATGGTTTCCATTGATCGATTGAAACCTGCATATATGCCTCCTGTAATAAACTCAGATGTTGTACCACGAGATGCTCCTTCATCATCCGATGTTTTGTCAGAAGATTCTTCAACACCATCCGATGTTCCCGCACAATCAGTGCCAACAGAAGAAGAACCTCCTTTACGAAGAAACCCGAGGCGTCAAGTAACATTCTCCAAACAAACTTATGTGAAATATTTTTAATATATATATATAAATATTTGTAA
>JABUQX010142111.1:15000-17500 GCA_015478945.1 Trachelipus rathkii
GGGATTACCAAAGTGTAAAAAGAAATCCCTTTTGAATCTTCTTCTTCTTCTTCTTCTTCTTCTTCTTCTTCTTCTTCTTCTTCTTCTTCTTCTTCTTCTTCTTCTTCTTCTTCTTCTTCTTATCTGCTCTAAGTGAGCAGACTCATATGTTACATAGAAATAGGTAAAATAATATACTTATTTCAAAAATACATAACAGGTTTGTTTTAATAACAGTAGACACATCCAACAAATTAAATAAACAAAAATACTAAACAGACTAGCCTTGAGTGGACTGTAAAGTCTTTGCTAGTCTGTGTTCTGTAGTTCTGTTGTTCTGATCTGTAGTTCTTCTTCTTCTTCTTCTTCTTCTTCTTCTTCTTCTTCTTCTTCTTCTTCTTCTTCTTCTTCTTCTTCTTCTTCTTCTTCTTCTTCTTCTTCTTCTTCTTCTTCTTCTTCTTCTTGATTTGCAAATCAAAGACAATAGACTAGCGTGTGCATGTCCATGGTTCTGCATAAGATGTGTTTAACATGAAAAGGAAAATACGACAAATGACCTAATCGACAAATATAGAATTCTAATTAAAAATTTGAAAGAAAGATCAGGTAATATTTTATGTTTAGGAATTTTGCCTCGTTGTTTAATGGGACTAAGAGTTTCCAGCAGAGCAATTTTTTTCAACACAAGACTGGAAGAAATTTGTAGGGCAGAAAACGTCTCTTTTGCTAACCTTTGGGGTAGCTTTGATGGTCAGAATAATTTATACAGAAAAGACGGGATTCATTTAAATGATGTTGGTGACGCGCGATTAGGTCGACTATTGAACACTGAGGTCACAAAAATGCATAAGGAGATAAACTGTAGCAAACAGGTTTTTCAGAAAGGTCCAAATCCCCGTTCAACATTTGCGAAATGAAAGCTATGTCTTTCAACGCAAGAAGCATTCGTAACAAAATAAATGAATTTAAAGCTATTGTTTACACAGAAAACTACGATATAGTTACAATCACTGAAACATGGTGCAACTTTAAAGATCGTGATTTTATTTCAGAATTTCAAATTAATGGTTATAAGTTATTTTTCAAAGATAGAAACAATAATAGGGAAGGGGGAGGCGTTATGATTTATATTAAAGATATATATCAAACTACTCAGCTAGAACTAGCTGATATTTATGAAATTGATATCATTGGAATTAAAATAGAAACATTGAATATAAATTTGAATTTAATAAATGTTTATCGTCCACCGTCCTCACAATCGGCAATAGATGTAGCTTTGTATACCGAATTAAGCAAAATTTCAGAAGGGTATACAATAATTGTAGGAGACTTTAACTGCCCAAATATTAACTATAATTTACTTGATGCAGATCCCGAAGGAAATAGATTACTAAAGTTCTTAGGAGATAATTTCCTTTTTCAAATAATTGATTGCCCAACAAGAGGAAACAATATTTTAGACTTATATTTTAGGTTATCGAACCTATTGGTAAAAGTGATCATAACATGATTAAATTTACCATTAACATTGAAAACAAAATACATAGCAATTACTTGAAAATTCCAGATTTTAAGAACGCAAATTTTAATGGCTTTAAGGAGAGCTTATCTATATATGATTGGGATGAAATATTAACAGGCAATGCAAATATAATGTGGGATACGTTTCTACAAATATTTAAAGAAAAAGAAAAAGATTTTGTTCCATATAAAATAAAACGAACTTTACCAAGTTCAAAACCAAGATGGTGGAACAATGAAATTAAAGATTCTTTAAATAATAGAAATAGGGCTTATAAACTTTGGAAGTCTTCTCCCTCAGTAGAAAATAATAATAATTACAAAGTTTGGCGTCGAAACTGCAAAAGACTAATTAGATGCTATAAAAGAAACTATGAAATTAATATTGCCCGGGAGAGTAAAATTAATCCTAAAAAGTTTTACAATTACGTCAATAATAAAAGTTCCATTAAGGAATCAATTGGACCACTATTGGACAATAACGGAAACCTAAAGTCGAACAATGCCGATGTGGCAAACATTTTAAATAATTTTTTCTCCTCAGTATTTACGAAAGAAAATCTAGATAATGTTCCTAACATGAAAGACGTACGGGATTTTCATACAGATAGTATTTTAGATACATTTGAAATTTTAGAAGAGGAAGTTGCTTTCCAAATTGATAAGCTGTTAATAAATAAATCACCTGGACCAGATGGATTTTATCCGATGCATCTAAAAAATTTGAAAGATATATTAGTAAAACCTCTGACGATGCTTTTCAATAAGTCTTTACAAGAAGGATTAGTACCGCATAATTTCAAACTTGCAAATATAACTCCTATTTTCAAAAAAGGAGATCGTAAGCTCCCCAATAATTACAGACCAATTAGCTTAACTTCTATAGTTGGCAAAATTTTTGAAGCAATACTAACTAATAGATTAGTTGCACATCTTGAAGATCATGGATTGCTCAAGAATTCCCAACACGGTTTTAGAAGAAATAGATCATGCTTAA
>JABUQX010142112.1:5000-10000 GCA_015478945.1 Trachelipus rathkii
GAATGCCTGTAGGGGAGGAATGTGAATTTGGCAGAGGCGAGAAGAAAGATGTATAATAAGAGTGAATGGCGGTGTTTTGTGAGGTGTATGGTTGTGACCTACATGGGCCAAGGGATGAACCTACATTGGCGAGATACCATAATGAGGGTCGTCGCGGTCCCATGGAGCTCTAGGGTGGATTTTTCTCAGTAAAGGATATAAAGGGAGTGGTAAGGCTGGGCTTTCTTTTCGACTTGCTTCATATTCATCTACTACTTTCCTGTTTCCAGTTAATGTATTGCACCTTATCTTCAGTCTTGGGGAGAGAAGGTGGGTAATGATATATATATATATATATATATATATATATATATATATATATATATATATATATATATATATATATATATATATATATATATATATATATATATATATATTATCCAAAACCGTTAAAAATTATTAAACTGATAAAATATGCTTAAATTTTTGGATATATATTATGGTATTGATTTCTGTTTTACTATTTAGAATCCTCTATACAATTATAAGTGATTTCTACAGGAGCTAATATATATATATATATATATATATATATATATATATATATATATATATATATATATATATATATATATATATATATATGTAGCACTCCATTATAAAAACATATGTATATATATGTATATACTGTATATATATATATATATATATATATATATATATATATATATATATATATACTATATATATATATATATATATATATATATATATATATATATATATATATATATATATATATATATATCTTTCTTCTTTCTTCACCTTCCTCTTTGCCCTGGGGTAAGGTGCTGTACAAGCATCGGAAAGAAAAGCAGTAGGAGAACATGACAAACGATGAAAAAGAAAGCCAACCGCCGCCCCTCTGTACCATTAGTGGTGAGGCGCTCGTCACAGACAGAAATCCACCTAGAGCATCATGGGACCGCGACGGACCCTCACTATGATAAATCGTCAATGGGGACATCCCCTGGCGGGTGGGCCACAACCATGCCCCATACAAAACCCCGCCATTCCTATTATGCACCTTTGTTCTCGCCTCTGCCAAACTCACATTTCTCTCCTTCAGACATTCGTTCACCGCTCAATCCACTTTCTCTTCGGTCCCCCCCAGCCGGTCGGTTCCCAACACACTCACCACTATACATCCATTTAACCAACCTACTATCATTCATCCTTTCCACATGACCAAACCATCTTGCTGTTATTCTCTCATTTTACCTTTCTTCACCACCACTCTCTAATAGTTCATTCTCTTTTATCAATTCTTCTCACCTAGCACACCCCTAAGATTGTCCATCTGAACACATTGAACTTTAGATCTATACTTCTATTCCAGACCACAGTCTCACTACCATACAATAACACAGGTAACATACCCTCATGTAAGACCTAGCGCACTCAAGACTTTAGTCCCTTTACTTTCACCAACGATTTAATTGCACCAGCAACCTTCACCATTCACAACTTTCCTACTACCCTCTGCATCATCCGTTCCCTTCTCATCCAACACCCTAAATATTTAAACTCAGACACTTGTTCCAGCTGCTCACCATCTAACATAACTTCCCACTGAGGACTGTCCTCTCTATATGTATACTCTTATCCACGTTTACTTTCAAGCCCCCTCCTTTTACACCTACCAAATCTCTCTATCAATCCTCTCAAACTCTCTTCAGATTCGCCACACGGAACCAAATCATCCGCATATACGGTAGGGCACCCTCCACTCAACTCCATTCTCCACCATTCTAACACCATTTCCTACCACCCCTACCTCTGATTTTTTCATCACCCCATCCATATATAAATTAAATAACCAAGGAGACAACACATTCCTGCCTCACTCCGTATTCCTAAACCAATCACCATTGACCATTTATTCTTACACACGCTTCACTATCGTCATACATACTGTTGATTCCATTCAGAAGCCTATCATCATACTGCCTAACATAACGCTTCCTATTAACTCTATTATACGCCTGTTGCAAATCATAAAACCTAAATACAATTTATTCTTCTTCTCCCTCATTTTCTCAATGATTTGTTAATGTAAAGATTTGATCCACACATCTCTACCACTCCCTAAAGCACCTTGTTCTTCTGAATCGGTCCCTCGGTCATCAGCGCTCTTTCGACCAACGCAGCATATACCTTCCCTACAACACTCAATAAACTTATTCCCCTATAATTTCTACAGTTCCCCTTTTCTCCCTTACCCTTATACAAGGGTACTATTACCGCTCTCCTCCAATCCCTTGGAACTATACCCTCCATAAACGCTTTATTACACCTTTAAATCAATCGTCCACCACATCTCGCCTCCGCTCTTGATCATTTCACTAGTAATTTCATCTATACCTGCAGATTTACCATTCTTCAACTTTCTCACCCTACCCATTACCTCCTCCTTACTAATAACCTCATCCCCAAAATACCTATTCCTTCTTGCACCATCAAAACCGCACACATTCACTAACACCTCATCATTACTGTTAATATTGTGCAGATTTTCGAAGTGTTCTTTCCACACTCCCCTCACATCCATTTCATCAGTTACAAAAGCACCATCCCTATTCATTATTCTAAACAGATTCCCCTTATTCTCATTCTTAACCTTTCGCGCTTCCTTCCAGAAGAGCTTCCTATTCCCTTGTAAGCCCATTCATCCTCCTTCCAAACTGTTCATTTACCTCTTGTTTTTATCCTACGTATACACCTTTTAGTATTTCTTTTTCCTCCTTATAATTCCAAGCATCTTTCTTTTGAAACTTCATCATTTGCTTTTAGTACATTCAACCACGCTTCTTTTTTACCTTTAACCGCTTTCATCACCTCTTCATTCCACCATTCGCTGTTAACATTCTTGCTTCCTACTTTAGCACATCCACACACTTCCTTTGCACTACTAACAATTGCTTCCTTCATTTGCCCCCAGATTTGCTCAGTATCAACTTGTTCACATTCAACCGTTTTACTAGCGAGCGCTCTTACATACTTGTTATCTTGCATTACTTACTCCTTATTTACCTACTTCCTTTCGTATCACCTTCCTCTCCATCCAAGCCCCCACTAACTTAATTTTACATAGAACAACATAATGATCCGATAATCCCATTCCTAAACCCCTAACTGATTTAACATCCAACACATACTTCAACATCTCCTTCTTTACCAACACTAAATCAATCATACTTTTCACTTCGATACCATCTCTACCTACACCAACTCTAGTATACTTATGGATACTCTTGTGTTTAAAGAAAGTATTACTTACACACATACCTCTCTCTTCACAGAAATCAATCACCTTCCTACCATTCTCATTTTCTCCCGCCACCCCAAAACCACCTGTTATACCATTCCTTTTTTGATCACCTATCCAACCATTCAGGTCCCCCAAAACTATCAATCTGAAGCTCCTACTCACCCCATCCAGAACATCATTCAGATTATCCCAAAAAATCGTACTCTCTTCAACATTTCCCTCAGATGGACCATACGTCACAATCACACATACCTTGACCTTTTCAAACTTAAATTTAACCATTAGAATTCTAGGACTCACACAATCAAAGTCTACCATAGCTTCATACCACAGGTCACTCATCAAAATTGCAACTCCTTCTCTTCCTCTCTCATTCTCTTCCACACCAGCACGCACACATTTCACATCACACCACTTAATTTCACCTTTTCCTTTCATCTTTGTTTCAGTCACAGCGAGCAAATCAAATTTGCCCTTTCTAAATACATCCATCACCTCTCTCCTCTTCTCCTCAACATTTATTCCTCTGACATTCCATGTACCCATACGATTCATACAATTTCGCCGAAAGTTAGAAGGTCGTTTACGGCGATCACGACCTTCTCCGAGGCCTGCATTAGCATTCCTGGCAAGAAATAGATGGTAGTAGGCAGCCAACCCAACTACCACCGCCCCTTAGTCGACTTCTACGACACGCAGGACATACGATGTGGGAAATTCTTTCTCCCCCGCACACAGGGATATGAGTAGTAGGGATGTCTGTAAGGTGTTATCTAGAAGTGGGGTGTGTACTTTCAATCCTGTCATAGCTGATATGTGGATAAATGGTGATTAGTAATATGTTGCCTGGATGTGTGTATATGAACGCAAAAGAGAAAGGCGCACCATTAAAAATGGAATTATTTTATTATTTTGAGTATGTATGTGTACTCTCTCTCATAATATATATATATATATATATATATATATATATATATATATATATATATATATATATATATATATATATATATATATATATATATATATATATATATATATATAACTATATATATTGTCAACATCCCGAAGGGCAGATGTAATATATAAAAAAATATAGCAAGCTACAACTAAATATCAATTAATGAGTCAGAAGACAAAAAAATAATTAAAAAAATAAAAAAAAATTACGTTTTTAAAAAATTAAAATTGTTAAAAATGTTGAAAAAATTAGTTTTTTGAGAATACGAAGAAGCTGGAGTAGTCGGAGGGAGCGCGCAAAGTTGCCAAATGTTGAATTTTTTTCTTTTATAACTAAAGAATACCCGACGGGTAAAAATTAAAGATGGATAGAGTCGGGGTTTCTCGGCCTACCGGGGGACGACGGGGGGGACTTCGTCCCCCCCTCTGTCCCTCCGTCGGCTCGAACCCCTAAAAAGGATATAAAAAGAAAAAATAACATTTTCTCCAAAGCGTAAAAATAAAATGGTATTTGGCAACTTTTGCTATCGTGAACTAATGCAGGATTCAAGGTCAATCACAGCGTAGACTTGCCAGGTCTAAGATTATACTAATATTTAAGGTGTTATTAATAAATATTAGAATAAAATAATTTTTTTTTTAAGTTTCATCGATGAAATGGCTTGTTTTATTTTTTTGTAGATCTTTATAGTTTTTTAGTTACATGCATGCATCTTGGGGTGATTTT
>JABUQX010142113.1:2500-7500 GCA_015478945.1 Trachelipus rathkii
AGCCTTCACAGATCAATTTCACCGCTCTTCACAATATCCAAAGTAGCTGGAAAAATTAATACTTAATAGAATATACCATATTTTCCAGATCTAACACGTCACATATTTAGACTAAAAAACATTCCACAACTTCCTAACTGACTTAATACAACATATATTTTGAATTGCTTTAACCAAATCTTCCCCTGTAATTCGCCTCCTAATCGCAATAGATATGAACAAGGTACTTGATACAGCAGTCCAACCTGACATATTTTAATAGATAAATATTAAATACTAACCAAAGAAAAAGTAGCAGCAAACTTATCAGGATCAAATGTTCACAAAAGTTATACAATGACGACACCACCTCCGTGCATACAAACCATATAACGACGTCCCGTATTCTCACACCATCACTTTCTTTTAATTCTTTATGCATGATCTCCCAACCCCGCTTTCCCTTACATATAAATTAATAGCTACGCCATTGATCTAACAAAAGTACCGCCCAACACCTGTCCAAATACAGCACAGAACTACAATATTATATTGTGCCAACCAGAAATGTGGTTGACATTTAATAGAATGGAGCAGTCCAACCCAAAAATCCTATAATTGTATTTATTCACACCAGATAAAAGAGAATCACATACAAATCCAACAAATTATCTTTTAGATAATAACCATCTAAGATCATATCCGATACATATAACATTCGCTCCCCTTAAACAATTTGCATCCAAAGCCTCACATAAGTTAAATGCTCCGAAGGCATTAACATGGACTAACTTTGGTCAACATAAAGAAACAAACTCTATAGTACGCAGACAATATTTCACTCCTTAAACTACTCATCGCCTGCCTGGCCCTCCAAAATTTCAAAATCTAATGTTCAGAAACTGGAAGCTATCCAAAATAAAACTCTTAAGATAATAACTGGCTGCCTCCCCACACCAAGAAAAATCATTTCAAACTGAAATAAAAATCCAACCAATAGCATTTCTGGCATGATAGATGTCAATTCAATAGTAAACTTCACTTAACAGATCCCCCCTATATCAACACTATAATCCGTCATCTGAAAAAAAGCTATCCAGCAAAATGCTAATCTACATACATCAAAGTGGCCCCACTCCCATCAAAAGACATTCACATCAATAAACACATTCACACACGGATAACCCAATAAACTATTTCCACATATCAAAAAATATCATACTCCAAGTACTTCCACCTTAAGTTTCCAATAGGGAACAAAACTTTCGACCGCCAAATGAGGGTAATGCTTGCACGTCTCCTTTCTGGGCACTCATCCTCCTTCAGAGTAAAAATAACTCAGAGATACCTCCCCCTACTGTCAAAGATACCAACTTCCCAAAAACCATCACAACACAAACATGTAATAATATAGATTGCCCTACCTTAGAGGGAATTAGAAGTAATTTCACTTCGCTTAAACTATCGAATATCTGGAAGAGGCTTGCGATGGTGGCGAAAAACCTCGAGGTCCCCCGCTTCTCGAAGAAGTATATATATATATATATATATATATATATATATATATATATATATATATATATATATATATATATATATAATATATATATATATATATATATATATATATATATATATATATATATATATATATATATATTACATTTCAAAATTTTCTATCTTTATTTTCTAACGCATTTATTAAATGTTATAATATGTAATAGTTTCTTCACTTTCTTTCAAGTTTCTTGCCCGTTGTCCTAGTTCCAATTAATTTAATTAATTATTTTAATTATTCTTCATTTTTCTTCTTCTTCTTCTCGTCTTCAAAAATGTTATATAAAAATTCTTTTTGCTGTTTTGTCTCCTTTCCTGTAATAAAATTTCATTTTCATTATCAAAGTAATTATTAATTATATGAACCTGGCCGGAGAGCCAAAGCCAAAAAGCCAGATATACATGCTGAGCCGATGAATTTATTATCACTAATATATATATATATAGTTATAGATAGTATATATATATATATATATATATATATATATATATATATATATATATATATATATATATATATATATATATATATATAAATATCTCTCTACATATATAAATGTTCTATCTATATATATATATATATATATATATATATATATATATATATATATATATATATATATATATATATATATATATATATATATTTATATTTGTTATTTATATAGAATATATATATAGATATATATATATATATATATATATATATATATATATATATATATATATATATATATATATATATATATATATATATATTTTAATAAATGTACATCTATCCATATAAACTTCCATTTTATTCTTAAAATAAGACAAACAAAAATAACAGAGTATTTGAAAAGTTTTTTTTTCGGAGTTAATTTCAATTAGAGGGAGATAAATTGAGAGATTCGTTTCTCTTCGCTAAAACGAGTCCTAAGAGATAGAGCTGAATCGCCAATGATGTAAATAACAGTTTTCGAATTTTGATCATGATTTATCGTGGTATATATATATATAGTATATATATATATATATATATATATATATATATATATATATATATATATATATATATATATATATATATATATATATATATATATATATATATATATATATATACATTTCTACCTCTCCCCCCCACCTTATTGGAGGGCCACACCACCTATAGAAAACCGGGCCGTCGATCTTGGGCGGTTCCACAGGTTGAGAAGAGAAGATATAGCGAAGACGGTACGGGGGGCGTCGAGGGCGGGGCACTCCAGAAGGAGGTGCTCCATTGTGTCCTGGGATATACGACATCTAGTGCAGATGGGGGAAGCAACGTTGTCAAGTTTGAATCTGAATTTATATTGCAAAAGATTTGGGTGGTGACCTGATCTGCTCCGGCGAGGTTAATTTGGTCTCTTCTGGACAGTGATTCTTCTGTAGGGGAGATGTTTGGGGATGGGGTGTTTAGTAGATTGTTATTGGGGTGATTTTGTAGATATGTGTTAGTTAATTGTGTATGGATGTGAGTGAGCCAAGACCTATTTGGGGGTGGGGGGGGGATGTTGTAGATGTCATTATAAAGTTTGGCTGGTGAGGAGGGGGGGATTTTAGTCTATGTCGGGGGGGGTTGGAGTGTATTATGGATGGGTTGGATTGCGTGTTTTCTGGAAAAATTGTGTCCCTACCATCTTCAAGTGGGTAGGGATGGGAAGGATATGTGTCTCGTCATGTAAATGCTGGATGGGGTTGTTTTAGTACATCCAGTGATTATTCTAAGGGTAGTGTTTTGTGTAACTTGTAATTTGTTTAAGTTGGATTGTGATAGTGCTGGGAACCATGCGGGGGAGGCATAGTTTATATTTGTTCTGAGGAGTTGTTTGTAGATTGTGGTAAGGGTGTGTTTTCTGTCGCTGAAGTTGTGTTCTTTCTGAGGGCTCTGGAGGGAGTTTAATTTCCCCGTTGAGGAAGTAATTTGGTCTATGTGGGGGGAGAAAGTCATATGAGTGTCGTAAGTGAGTCCTAATATTTTTTGTGGGGTTTTGTTTAGGGAGGGTTGTTGTCTCAGGAAGACTATTGGGTGGGAATGTGGATTGTGGCGGTCCAGGTTAGGAGGGTGATAAGATTTGAGGGGAGGCTGTCGCCTGGTCATAGAGTAACCAAATTTCTGATAGTTGTAGATTTTGGGTTGGGTGACTGTATTCACAAGGGAATGTTGGGAAGGAGGACATCGTCATAATTAGTTTGGTGATTGTTGTAGGTGGGCATATCTGCTGTGAAGAGATTGAAGAGGAATGGAGAGAGAATGGTGCCCTGTCGCCGTTTTGTAGTTTAATGGAGTGTGAGAGGGTGTTTTTATGGAGGACTCATGTAGTCGATTATATAAGAAGTTTGAGAGCCACTATTGTTTTCTGAGATGATTGAAGGATTTGAATGTCGAAGGCTCTTATGTCAATGAGTATGGATCTGGTGTGATGGATTGGTTGAAGCCATTAATAATGTGTTGGGTGAGGGAGGTGAGGGCTGTTGTTATTGAATGATTGCCTTTAAATCTGTGTTGGAATTTGGAGAAGGTGATGTGTGGGGATATTTTGTTTAATATTAGTTTCTCCAGCAGTTTGCTGATGGTAGAGAGGAGAGAGATTGGGCGATAGGAGGAGGGGGAGTTGGGGTCTTTTTTTGGTTTAGATTATGAATGCTTGCTTTGAGTTTCCAAGATTTGTTAAAGATTTCTGTGATGAGGAGAATTGCTTTTCCTCCTAGGTGTTTCAGGTGGAAGTTAGAGATTGAGTCTGGACCTGTTGCTGGTGAGTTTTTAAGGGTTTTGATTGTCTCTGATATCATGTTGGTTGTAAAAGGAGGTGGAGGGTTGTGATCTGAGGGAAGTTTTTTGAGTTGTTTTTTTGTTAACCTATTATTGGGGTGGGTTGGTTTACGGGAGATATTAGCATAGTGTTTTGCGAGGCTGTCTGCTTGTTGTTTTGAGGAAGGGAGGGAGTTGTCGGGCAGGATGGGGATTCGTGAGTCTGGAGGGGGTTGTTTTGCGAATTGTTTAGTTTTTTGATAACCTGCCAGGTTTTCTTATTATCTATACGTGAGATGTTGCTTTGTAAGTATTCTGTAAACTTGTTAGTGGTGTTGGTGGTTATGAGATTAGAGATCTGAGTGTTTAGGTTAGTTATTTGGTTTGTGGTTAATGTGGTGTAAGGTCGGAGTTTTCGGAATAGAGGTTGGCTGATTTGATAATTGTGTTGTTTAAATGAATGATGGAGGTGTGTAAAGATGTTATGTCATGTATTGGTGTAGGATTTATATGGGATTCAATATGGTTAGTAAATTCTGTCCAGTTAGCTTTTTTGTAATTAGTGAATGTGGTGGTCTTTTTTTTGGGAGTTTGGTGGGGAGGCCAGAGAAATGAGGATGGGGAGGTGATCTGATTGTAGGTCGGTGGTTGTGTCCCAAGTTAGTCTGTGATGTAGGGAGGGGGAACAGAA
>JABUQX010142113.1:10000-25000 GCA_015478945.1 Trachelipus rathkii
TAAGGTTATTGATTACGCAGAAGGTGATGGTATTGTAGATTTTGCTATTTTCTTAAATGAGTGGAGAATTAGTTAAATTTAATGGATTGAAGGACGATTTAACTTGTCTAATATTGTGTTACAAAAACTTGCCTTTATAACGAATCTAAGTATGTTGCAATAGTATGAAGGTCATTAATTTCCGCAGAACCAAAGCGTTTTTCTAGCCCTAGTTTAATTACATCTTTCTTTCTTTCTTTTAAACTGTCATCATTTTCATTTGAAGATGCCAAAATGCTTCCTTAGTGTTGAGATTAATGGTATTACATCGAGATAAGCTGTAGAGGTTTTTTTTGGCAATTTCTTCAAATGGTTTCAAAGCCTAATGCAGTGTGATATGATGCAATTTTCCACATTATAATAATGTTAACTTGGAATAATGATTCCAGGCAAAGCAGAGAGTTTTTTTTTTTATGAATACCATTTTTACATCATATATGAAGTGCAATAGATCGAGTTGGAACGTTCGATGTAACAGTAAGATATGCGGAATAAGTCGTTTTGAATTGCTCAACCTACATTTTCATTTTCATTTTCAGATTAATTTTTAATTATTTATTATAAAATTCTTATCAAATTCGACAACAAAGATTCATGTTAACCAGCAAATATGGATGCGGATCTTTATAATGTGTGATGCTATGGATGCGGATGTTACATGCATCACATTATATATATATATATATATATAGTATATGTATATATATATATAAATATATATATATATATATATATATATATATATATATATATATAGAGAGAGAGAGAGAGAGAGAGAGAGAGAGAGAGAGAGAGAGAGAGAGAGAGAGAGAGAGAGAGCAGCAAAATTAATAAAGGTAATTACAATGTTTAAAATATCCAATGAAAAATGTTGTGAACGAAATAATTTAATTTCTGTGATGTATAAAAGCAATTCCATTTAGCGGTGATTTAATTTCAAATTTTTCCAAAACCACCGATTAGCTTTGGTCAGAAAACAAGGCAAATAAAAAGCATCAAAACTGTTTGCGATAAAATATTTTTTTCTTCGGGTTGCGGCGAATGGACGACCAAAAAAAAACCCTGTGTTTATTATTCGTTTGATAAAGAACAAGATCGCTTTGATTTGTTTAGTAATTTTTGTTTTGTTTGTTTAATTGATTTGGGGGCTTTTTTCGTTTCTCCTCACTGAATTTAATTTTTGAAATTATATATATATATATATATATATATATATATGTACTTTATATATATATATATATATATATATATATATATATATATGCTATATATACTCCATATATATATAACAACATTGTAACATATCAATAACTTCTTTGCTCTTATATGTCTAATATATATCGGTATGAATATCTTCTAATGCTAACAATATCTATATATTAATGATAATGACCCATATACCTTGTTCTCATTTCTTCGCATAATATATATGCAACAACCAACCAATATATGTAATAACACCAATATGCTATAATAATAACCAATATGTATATGTATATATATATGGCATATATGTAATGTAACATATAACATAACTGTAATAATATATCAACCGCCCACTTTCATATAATATATATATATATATATATATATATATATATATATGAACTGCGGAGTGTAGCAGTTTACATATATATATATATATATATATATATATATATATATATATATATATATATATATATATATATATATATATATATATATATATATATATCTAACCAACCAACAACATATATATACATTACCATCTTTCTCTATCCCAGATTGTGGGCGAGGTTGGCGTCTGCACTACACGGGAACAGAAAAGTAGTAGAGAAGAACATGATACAAGTCGAAAAGAAAGCCCCCTCATTAGCGTCCTCCTTATACCCCTAGTGAAAAATCGTCGGAATCAGAGAATTCCAACCTGAGGCTTCATAAGACCGCGACGGACTCTCACTGCGGTATCTCGTCAATATATGGTTCATCCAACTGGGAAAAGCCCAAAACCATAACCCCCTCACAAAACCTCGCCATTCACTCCTGCCATGCACCTTTCTTCTCGCCTCTGCCACACTCACATTCCTCTCTTTTTCAGGTATTCCTTTACTGACTCAATCCACTTTTCTTCGGTTCACCAGACCGGTCAGATTCCCAACACACTCATCACTACATCCATCCCTTCCGCATGCCAAAACCATCTCTATGTCCTCTCGTTTATTCTCTCAATTACGCCTATCTTCACACCACACACTCCTTAATGTGTTTATCCCTCATTTTATTGATTCTTCTCACACCAAACACCCCCCATAAGATTGTCCATCTGAACACTGTATACCTTAGATGTATACCTCTTATTCCAAACAATAGTTTCACTATTAAAAATTACCACAGGTAAAAACATAATGCAAAACCTAGCACTCAAGACTTAGTCCCTTCGCATCCACCAAGGATTTAATTGCGCCAGCCACCTTCCTGCCATTGACAACAACTTTCCTACATTCTGCATCATTCGTTCTCTTTTCATCCAATAAATATAATAAATACTTAAACTCAGATAATTGTTTCAGTTGTTCACCATAACACTAACTTCACAACGCGGACTCTCTAACTCACTACCATGACCTTACTCTTATCTACATTTACTTTCAAACCCCCTCTTACACACCCTGCCAAACCTCTCTACCAATCCTCCCAAACTCTCTTTAGATTCACCACACAAAACCAAATCATCCGCATACAATATATATATATATATATATATATATATATATATATATATATATATATATATATACTCTTTACTAACTGTATAATAATATATATATATATATATATATATATAATAATAACTCTTATATATATGATGCTTTAAACCATGACAACATTTGAACTAAATTTGTATTGCAAAAAATCAGTTTTAGAATCAACATATATTAAACGTTAGGTTGAAATAAAAACCTTGATATAATAAAAAAATAAAATTTTTAATATATAATTTTGGACATTACTAAAAGAATAAAATTATATTTGTTGAAAAAGAGAATAAATCAAAATGTTTTATGCCAGCTATTTTAAATATATTAATTAGAAATTTTAATCGAAGTTCAACAAACTTCTTTCATTTTTATTTATTTATATTTATTTATATATTCTTGGGACAAGATGCTTCCAAGTAGTTTGACCGAAAAACTATTTAGATTCCCAAATGTTTTATTAATTGACTACTTCCCATTTTTCTTAGTACACTAAAAGTATTTAATCCTGCTGTAAAGGAGTTCCCTAAATAGTTATATGGTCGAGCGTTATTGCTATTGTTCAAGTAAAGAAATCACAATGAACTCATTTTTGTTTTTTATTTAATATATTTTTTTTCTGTGAAAATGAAAAGAAAATTAATCATTAATTAATTCATTGACAATGACAATTTATATCTTATTTTAAAATAAAAACATCATTCCATATACCCCTGCTTATTGGAACCATATATATATATATATATATATATAATAATATATATATGTAACAATATATATATATATATGTAGCCAGCATAACCTCCAACAATAACAGCATAGCCCATACTGTATCTGCTGCTGTATCTTAGCCAATAATACTGTA
Source organism: Trachelipus rathkii (assembly GCA_015478945.1). NCBI lineage: Eukaryota > Metazoa > Arthropoda > Malacostraca > Isopoda > Trachelipodidae > Trachelipus > Trachelipus rathkii. The sequence goes on from JABUQX010142113.1 coordinate 13,643, forward strand.
TATAGTAGCATCAGTAATATGTATATAATATATGTATATATATATATATATACATATATATGTGTGGAGAAAATATAACTGTACTTCGAAAATATAATAAAATAAACGTTTTGAAGCATGAAATATTAAATTGAAAGTGAAAATAAACACACACACCATTGGATATTCTTATGACTGTTCTTGTTATATGTCTTCATCAAAGAACATGAAACTTCATCTACGACATTGGGGGGGGGGTTGTAGGATTTTTAGGGTATTGACCCTAATCAATATAAGTTAATCGAGGAGTCTAGGTTTAACGAAGATGAAATAATGTGGTAAAAAGTTACTTGCCTACAACCTAGAAGTGAATGATATTTAGTGGTTTGAATTTTTAACTTTTTATATATATATATATATATATATATATATATATATATATATATATATATATATATATATATTTATATATATATATATATATATATATATATATATATATATATATATATATATATATATATATATTTATATATAACAACCTTGCCTTAGCCAACACTGCTCTAGCTTCTTCTCATCTTGTATAACTTATGTAGATGTAAATATTATGAAAACATATCTTTATATATAACAACCTTTTATATGTATAAAAACTAATATATATATATATATATATATATGAATATATATATATATAAACAAAATTTTGATATTTCGTTTTCTGAAATAGTCAAACAATTTTAATAAATAATAATAATAATAATAATAATAATAATAATAATAATAATAATAATAATAATAATAATAATAATAATAATAATAATAATAATAATAATAATAATAATAATAATAATGATAATAATAATAATAATAATAATAATAATAATAATAATAATAATAATAATAATAATAATAGTAATAGTAATAATAATAATAATAATAATAATAATAATAATAATAATAATAATAATAATAATAATAATAATAATAATAATAATAATAATAATAATAATAATAATAATAATAATAAGTTAAATAATTATACTATTATAATAAAGCAATGTTATACTCATAAATTTAAATTTTACCATATGAAGAAACTTCACAAGTTCGTCTAAAAAGTTCCTTAAAAAAAACAGAACAAAATTCTTCATCCAATTTTCGCCAATAAAAAAATCATATCCACTCCTCTGAAATTGTGTCCTTAATATTGTAACGATAACACAAGTCTTCAACACTGGTTTAATTAAGTCTTCAAGAAACGATCTTGGTGGGAATTGTTTTCTTCTTAGCTTCGAAATGAAGTAGAATCCGAAGAAGCGATTCTGAGAGAAAAAGTCCGCAACTCTTACGTTTTGAACCTCCAGGTTGGCTGAAAGTCTCATTCTTATTAATAATAATAATAATAATAATAATAATAATAATAATAATAATAATAATAATAATAATAATAATAATAATAATAATAATAATAATAATAATAATAATAATAATAATAATAATAATAATAATAATAATAATAATAATAATAATAATAATAATAAAATCGGTTTTGAATATAATAATAATAATAATAATAATAATAATAATAATAATAATAATAATAATAATAATAATAATAATAATAATAATAATAATAATAAAACCGGTTTTGAATATAATACACCTATATATTTGGAATAATTATCTTATATATATATATATATATATATATATATATATATATATAACATGTAATGTAATATGTATATGTAGTAATATTATAATACCAACATTCAATAATATGTATAATATGTATGTAATATGTATAATATATGGAAGTAACAGTAACATGTATGTATGGCAATAACCAGCCAATAGCAGCAACAACCAGCAGCAATGTATGTAGCCAGCCCAACCAACCAGCCAGCCTTCCTTTATATCAGCTAACAACCTTAGCCAACATGTAATATGTTTATGTATGTAACCACCAGTATGCCAGCCAGCCGCTGTGCTTTGCTTAGCCAACAGTAATGCCATGCCCAGCTATGCTACTCTTTGCCTGCTAATATGTATATATATATATATATATATATATATATATATATATATATATATATATATATATATATATATATATATATATATATATATATATATATATATATGGGTTAGTCTCTACAATAGAACATACATGTTTTTAGAGAAATACAAATGCTTCCCTAAAACAAATGACATTTCTGTAATCAGTGGGTACAATTTTAGTTAGGAAAATGTAATAAAAAAAATGGAATTCGTTTAAAATAGAATTTTTATATAATTTTCAAAATTAACCGATAATGAGCCGCATCATTACGTATTCAAGGTTGAAGCGGTGTCTCTTGCTCATTCCCCTACACTCTGTCCCTCATTTTGACCCATCGCTCAACACTGCCAGACGTAAGAATTTTGAAACTTTTTTTTTTTTTGACCTTTTAAAATTTTTTTTTATATATTTATTATTATTTTTGATGCCGTGATTTCAAAAAATATATTCCTTATTACTTTAACTTCAGTAGTTGAGATAAACTAAATTAGTACATAAGGGTAATAAGCAAAGATATGGCAAAGTCGAGGTCTCTTGGCCTCCCCGATGGACGACGGAGGACCGTCCTACCCCTTCCTGTCCCCGTCGATTTAGGCCCCATAAAAATTTAACTAAATTGAATTTTCATACTCCCCACTAAAAAATGTTACCTGATTCCAAAAATGTTTTCCATTTTTCGGTAGCTGTTGTAGTTTTTTAGCTAAATGCATGGTATAAAAGTGAGTCTAGTCATATATATATATATATATATATATATATATATATATATATGTATATATATATATAATAATAACCTTCTATATATATATTAACTATATATATATATATATATATATATATATATACTGCTATATATATATATATATATATATAACTATATATATATATTTATATATATATGTATGTATATATATATATTTATGTATATAATATGTATATAATAATATGTAGCCATAATAACATATGCTTTGCATAACCAGCATAATAACAATATATGTAATAATAATATATAGCCTTAACCCAATAACTGTAGCAATAACCAATATAATAACCAATATGTATATATGTTATAGTAAATATAACAACCAATAATATTACCAGCCTTCATAATAACTTAGCAACAATTGTATAATAATAATATATCTTTTTAATATATACTGTATATTATCTAAAAGTAAAGATCTAATAATATGAAGTATATATATATATATGTATATATGCTTCCTCAGCTCCAACTATAGCAGCTAGCTAATATGTATGTATGCTCTTCTCTTTGCGCCTTCAGCCCAGCTTAGCAACAGCTCCAATATGTATAGCCAGCAACTAGCCAACCAATAACAGCATAACATAATGTTTTACATATGTGTTGCGTATAACTAATAATAACAATAATAGCCAATAATAATATCTCTTTATGCCAACAACAACCAGCCAGCCAGCCTTGTAGCCAATAACCAGCTCGCTGGCATATAACTCAATATTTTATGTATGTAAAAAGTATTAATATGTACCAATAACAGTGTGTGTGTTATATTTTTCAATATGTGTGCGTAGCCTTAATAATAATAATAGCCAATAATATGTATAGTAATATATATATGTATAATAATAATAATAATATAATATAATAATATATATTATTGCATAATAACTATAATATATATAAATAATATATATATATATATATGTAATAATATATGTACTATATATATATTATTAATAATAATATTGTAGATGTAATAATAACAATAATATAGTAATAACAATATATATATATATAACTCATATATGGTAATAGCCCAGCTAGCTAACAATATCTCCAACGTATGTATGTTAGTATGTAATATGTATATGTAATATATATATATAATAATATATATATAATATCAAATAATATAATAATATATATGTAATATGCAAAGTTTGTATATTTATATGCATACATGTACATATTCTTGCCTGTAATATCAACAACCAACCTTAGCCAGCCAATAATAACCCAGCCCAATATCATGGCATAATATCATGTATATGTATATGTATAACCAATAGCCAGTAGCCTTGTATATATGTTGCCTGCTGCTGCTGTAACTCTTTCTGTAATATATTATGGTATGTTTAGCATAGCATGTATGTAATATGTAATAACAACAACCAGCAACAACAATAATATAATAACTATATTATTAATAATAATATAGTAATACTGTAATAATATTAATAATATATTATAATAATATGTAATATATATATATGTATGTAATATATAATAATAATATATATTTATAATAATAATAACTATATATATATGTATATTTATGTAATAACCTGTATGTAATATGTATCAACCATATGTAACCAATAACCAATAATATATGTTTATGTATATATATATACAACAATAACCAATAATATGTAATAATATATGAATAATATGTAATAATATGTACATAAATAGCAACAATATGTATAATAGCCAATAACCATGCCATACATATATGGTATAAAGATAATATAATAATAATACAATAGCAGTCACCAAAAACCAACCAGCCAATAGTAATAATAATAATAATACCAACCTCCACTGTCACTGAAGAGATTAGAATTACCTTGGCATAATAATATATCTTCTTTACAATAACTCCAATAATAATAATAATATGTATAATAATATGTAATATAGTATATGTATATATATAATATATGTATAGCTAATATATATATATAATATGTATAATAATAATATATAATAATAATAATATATAGTATGCTGTATCCAACCTGTAATATATGTATATTATAATTGATGTAATAATAATAATAGTATATGTATGTATATATATATATGTAATAACAATAATAGCCAACTAATAATATATGTATAGTAATATATAATAATAATATATAATAATAATAATATATATAATATGTAACAACAATAATAACCAATAACAATATTCTTCTTTAACAACAACAACTTAGTAATAATATGTATGTAATATGTATAGTAATATAATAATAATAATAATAATAATAATAATAATAATATATAGCTTAACGCATATCGCACCACTATATATCTTCCATATTGCTATATATATATATATACCCTTATATATATATATATATATACTCTTATATATATATATATATAACGCCGCATAACGCTTTCTTTCTTTGCTGCTACTCTTTGCTCCCAACATATATATATATATATATAAATATATATATTGAATAATTTCATACGTCAGGGTTGTTATACGCAGCTCAGAACACACATTTTATTTCTTGCTTAATAGGAACTGAACTGGTTCTAAAAATATAAAAATATAACAAAACTATAAATATATAAAAGTACAAATACTAAATGCTAAAAAATAAACATAATACATAATTATCCATTATTAGTTATTCATGTTAGAAAATAAAAAATAATTATTATTTTTGGACTTTTTTATTTATTTTTGTCCTTATTAGCTTTTGTTTTGAAAAACTCATAGATGTTACTTTTTTAAATTAATACCACATTCACACCAACTATATTAATACCTATAAAAATAACTATAGCTACCTTCTAAATTACTGATGTATTTGGATTTCAGAAATGGCTGAGATTAGGGTGGATGGCTTAGATATTACTCAAATTGTAGGACTGCTGCTTTATTAATAAAGTTGCTTGAAGATGGCTCTAATAGCTGAAAATTCCTTTTTATTTCTTCTGGATGAATTTTTAGCTTTTGTAGAGTTTCTTTGATGTCCTCAGGTTTCTTCTATAGCTTCTTTAATAATATACTTGATGATTTGGTTTTTAGGATTCAGCTTGAAGTATTAGTCAATTGCTAGTAATTCCACCTCAATAGTTTCTTCTTTGTGAAATTAATAAGCTCTTGATTAAATAGATGGTACTAAGTAGTCTTCAATATCTTCCTAATGTTGATTGAAGTTCAAATTCTGTACTTTGCTTTTATTTTCTCAATTTACTTTGGCAAAGTTGGCAGTTTGTTGCTTCAATAGCTTGTTTGAGTTTCTGCAATAGCTTATATTTGCTTGCAGTATCTCCTAATTACTAATTTTACTTAATATTTGGCTTTCTTTAGCCTTTTTTCTCTTTGCAAGCCCTTAATGTTGTCACACCCTGTATTCTGCTTTTGTCATCAAGTTTCTTATCAAAATTTCAACTTTTTGCTTTTCTACTCTTGTAATATTTTGGTAATATTTTGTAACCATAGTTGATGCTCACATAGTACACATTAGTAATGAATTTTCTATAATCCTTATATTTTTTTTTTGTTTCCTTTTTTTTATATTTTAATGGAAAATATTATAACATATATATATATATATATATATATATATATATATATATATATATATATATATATATATATATATATATATATAAAATAAATGTTTTTTTTTTAACTAGTTTGATATATTTATATATAAATATATATATATATATATATTTTAACTGCTATATATATATATATATATATATATATATATATATATATATATATATATATATAGGTTTGGGATTAAAAAAAAAATTACTTTTTTTAAAAACATTTTTTAAAAAAAAAACAAAGGCCAAAATTTTTGGGTTTTTTGTTTTTAAATTACTTATTTTTCATATATATCAAGTCTTTTTAGGGTATTTAGCATTAAAATACAGTAAATACAATATGTTAAAAAAGGTATACAATATATAAAGTAGAGTTTAGTACTTAATAAAGTTTTATTAGTGCTCTAGGGCATATAATTATTACATTTCACATGATCTGATTGTGTGTGTGTGTGTGTGTATTATTATTATTATTATATATATATATATATATATATATATATATATATATATATATACTTTCTAATATATATATATAATATATATATATGTAAGTGAGTTTTTCCCTTCTTCTATATATATATATATATGTATATATATATATATATATATATTCTTCATCTACCTTTTTCTCCCCAAGACTGTTGGTGGTAAGAGTACGTAACAAGCATCAGGAAAAGAAAAGCGGTGAAGAATATGACAAAAGTCAGCCCAGCCTTACCCCCTCCTCTGTTCCATTAATTGGTAAGGACTCGTCGCGGTCAGAAAATCCACCACATAGCTTCACGGGACTGAACGGACCCTCACTGGTAAATCGTCAATGTGAGGTTCATCCCTTGACCCAGGTGAATACAACCATACCCCTCACAAAACCCCGCCAATCTCTTATTATGCACCTTTTATTCTCGCCTCTGCCAAACTCATTTCTCCTTCAGACATTCATTTACTGACTCTATCACATTTTCTTCGATCTCCCAGCCGGTCGGTTTCAACACACTCGCCACTATACATCTGCTTAAAAACCAACTATCATTCATCCCCTTTCCACATGAAAAAACCATCTCAACATACTTTCATTTATTCTCTCGTTTACCCTTTCTTCACACCACACTCTCTAATACTTTAATTCCTCATTTTATCAATTCTTCTCACACCTAACGCTGCCCCCTAAGATTGTCCATCTGAACACATTGAACTTTAGATCTCTACTTCTTATTCAGACCATAGTCTCACTACTATACAATAACACAGGTAACAACAACATACTGTCATGTAAGACCCTAGCACACTCAAGACTTAGTCCCTTTACATTCACCAACAATTTAATTGCACCAGCAACCTTCCTGCCATTTATACAACTTTCCTGCTAAACTCTGCATCATCCATTCCCTTCATTCATCCAACATCTATACTAAATATTTAAACTCAAGACACTTGTTCCAACTGCTCACCATCTAACATAACTTCACTGAGGACTGTCTCACTCACAACCAAAACTAACTCTTATCTACGTTTACTTTCAAACCCCTCTTTTACACCAGCAAAATCTCTCTACCAATCCTCTCAAACTCTTCAGATTCATCACTCCACAAAACCAAATCATCCGCATATAATAGGTAGGGGCACCCTCCACTTCATTCTTCATCATTCTAACACCACCTCCTGCCACGCCCACCTTCAGATTCTTTCATAACCATCCATATACAAATTGAGAATAACCAAGGAGACATAACACAACCCTGCCTCACTCCGCTATTAATACTAAACTAATCACTTTTGACACCATTTATTCTTACACACGCCTCACTATCGTCATACTTTTGATTCCATTCAGAAGCCTATCACCAACACTACATATCACTAACACCTGCCATAGACCTTCCCTATTAACCCTATCATACCCTTGTTTGCAAATCCATAAAACCTAAATACAATTTATTCTTTCTCTCTCTCATTTTCTCTATCATTTGCTTCAATGTAAAGATTTGATCCACACATCCTCCTCTACTCCCCAACACACCTTGATCTTCACCAATCAATTCCTTCAGTCATTCGGTGCACTCTTTCGACTGAAACACCACCTGAGGGAATTGTTTTAGGCAAGGGTCAGGGTGGGTTTACTTTCCATTTATTTTAATTTTTACTTTTCTTTATGTAATTTTTTTATTTTTATTTTTTTTTTGCCCATTGCCCGTGAGTGGTGGTATCATGTAAAAAAAAAAAAAAAAAAAAAAAAAAAATCTTCCCTACAACACTCAAAAAACTAAACCCTATAATTTCTACAGTTCCCTTTATCTCCTTACCCTTATATAAAGGTACTATTACTGCTCTCCTCCAATCCCTCGAAACTATACCCTCCATAAACGCTTTATTACACAACTTCAAGATCCAATCAATCACCATCTTGCCTCCGTTCTTGATCATTTCACCAGTAATTTCATCTATACCTGCAGATTTACCATTCTTCTTTTTCACTCTCCCATTTCCCCCTCTTTGCTAATAACCTCATCCCCAAAATACCTATTCCTTCTTGGCCTTAAATCAAACCCCACACAGTCGTATCACCTCATCATTACCCAATATTATACAGATTTTCAAAGTGTTCTTTCCACACTCCACTCACATGCATTTCATCAGTTACAAATACACCATCCCTATTCATTATTCTAAGCAGGTTCCCCATATTCTAATTCTTAACCTTTCACGCTTCCTTCCAGAAGAGCTTCCTATTCCCTTGTATGTCCCTATTCATCTCCTCCTTCCAAACTGATCATTTACCTCTTTTTTTTCTCTTACGTATGCATCTTTTAGCATTCCTTTTCTCCTTATATAAGTCCAAGCATCTTTCTTTTGAAACTTCATCATTTTGCTAGTACATTCAACCACGCTTCTTTTTACCAACGGCTTGCATCACCTCTTCATTCCACCATTCACTGTTATCATTCTTACTTCCTACTTTAGCACACCCACATACTTCTTTTGCACTGCTAACAATTGCTTCCTTCATTTGCTTCCAGATTTATTCAGTTTCAACTTGTTCACATTCAACTGATTTACTTGCGAGCGTTCTTACATACTTATCCTTATTACCTTGTTCATTAAACTTCTCACTCTTAATTTTACCCACTTACTGCCGTATCACCTTCCTCTCCATCCAAGTCCCCACTAACTTAATTTTACATAGAACAACATAATGATCCGATAATTCCATTCCTAAACCCCTCACTGATTTAACATCCATCACATACTTCAACATCTTCTTCACCAACACAAAATCAATCATACTTTTCACTTCGATACCATCTCTACCTACACCAACTAGTATACTTATGGATACTCTTGTGTTTAAAGAAAGTATTACTTACACACATACCTCTCCCCTCACAGAAATCAATCACCTTCCTGCCATTCTCCTGACACCCCAAAACCACCTGATATACCATCCTTTTTTTTATCATATATATATATATATATATATATATATATATATATATATATATATATATATATATATATATAAATTACTGTAGATAACTTGTATATGCTCTTTGTCTTGTTTCTTGCTTCCAACTATCTTCTTTATAACTAATAGTAATAGCCCAACCCATATGTAATAACTAACACTACATATATAGCATATATGTACACTGTATGTATAAAATCCTATTGTGGTCAGTATTTGGGCCCTGGGAGGGGGTGTTGGTACTGCTGAATAATTTAAAACATCTTTAATATACATAAAAGAGGTAATTTAAAACAAAAACATTTTCGTTTTTAAAAAAAAACCTGTTACAGACAAGAGAGATGTCTGTCCTTATATATATCATATATATATATATATATATATAACATATAATATATATATATATATATATATATATATATATATAACAACTTATATATATGCTGCCAACAATAGTAATAGCCAATAGCCAGCAATAACCAATATGCTCTTTCTAACTTCAATACATCTTCTTTAATATGTAATAATAATAATATATATATATAATATAATAATAATAATATATATATATATATATAATAATATACATAATAATACATATATATCTTTATAATAATATTATATGTTTATAATAATAATAATATATATGTATATAACCAGTATGTATAGCAATAGCATAATATATGTAGTATACTTAATATCATATATTCAGTAATAATGTATGTAATGTATATATATATATATATATATATGTGTATATAAACTTTGTTTGGTAAGACTTTTAAAACCAAATGGGGAGAAATACGTAATCTTTCCAAACAGTTTTTGTAGGTACTGAAAAACAAAATGTTTCCCAAGAGGAGAGAAGATACTTTCTCACAACTTGTCTCATGAGCAGAAAATAACTCGCGAATGATTTGTTGTATAATAGCTTTTAAGATTATTCAAAAAAAGATTTTTGCAAATTTCAAAAATTAAATAAAACATTTTTTTTTCGATATTAAATATTGATATATATTTTTATTTAAATAAAAATATTTTATAATTGTGGAATTATTAAAAATAATATAATATATCTTATTACGAAAGAGATATTGATTTTCTTAAATTGAGAAATATTTTTATTAATTTATTTATGTTTCTATTATTATTTGGTTTCTGATATCGCCAAAATTCGATTACAGTCAAAAAAGAGACTTACGATAGATATATTAGGTATTGCTGTTAATTTTTATTTATTTCATTGGTAATTTGACAACACTTCAGTTTGACATTTTTGATTGAATATAACATCTGAATGGCAAAGAACTCCTTTATTTTTATTTCCTTCGATTTAATGACAAGCGTGAAAACAATGAATATCAGTATTCCACAACAATATTAAAAATATTAAAAACGACCTTTCAAATAGGCCTCACCAATTTAGAAATATTAAGAGCTTGTAAGAATTAGACCGGAAGAGAATATTTTGAATATATGAAATTCAAAGGAGGAAATTTTTAT
>JABUQX010142113.1:30000-34058 GCA_015478945.1 Trachelipus rathkii
AATATATATATGTATATGTAATAATATTATCTTCCAACTAATAATATAATAATAATAATATATATAATAATATGTATATATATATATATATAATAATATAATATAATATATATATTGTATATATATATAATATATAATATGTTCAATATCTTTCTTTCTTTCTTTTAATATTAATAATATAATAATAATATATATAATATATATATATGCTATAACAACCAATAATAATAATATATACCTTTATAAACTAATATATATGTATATGTATGTATATTATATATGTAATATATATATATATATAATAATAACATGCTTATATACTTAAACCATCCCACCCTATAATATATATATATACATAACATATATATATATAGTAACATATTATATATATATCAACATATATATATATATATATATATATAACTTATATATATATATATATATATATATATATTGTTATTATGTGTGTGTGTGTGTGTGTGTGTGTGTGTGTGTGTGTGTGTGTGTGTGTGTGTGTGTGTATTATTATTATTATTATTATGATTATTATTATTGTGTGTGTGTGTGTGTGTGTGTGTGTGTGTATTATTATTATTATTATTAAAATTACTAAGAATATTATAATTAAAATCTAATAGGAATTTTCAAGATTTTCAAGAATTTATCTTTTTCGAAGTTATTACAAATAAAATTTAAAAATTTCGATACCGAAATTATAGTTTTGTTAGAGTCTTAATTAAGAATAATTATAGACAGATATCCGCACAAACTTTGTTTTCATCAACTTTGATTTTGAGGTAAGACGATTTAGAATTGAAGTAATAATGAGTTGTCTGAATTTTTGAAATCTGCAATAAAGCCCCTAAGCTACTTAATATGAGTCTTTGGGAATTGATAAAGCCCAAGATTTTTAGTTATTTTTTTAGTAATTGTTTAAAATCACGTTGTTTTAATGTTGTTGATATGTCGGAATACAAGAGCAGTTTGGTGATGTTCTTTATGCCTAGGGTGTATTACTTTCGTAATTTACATACACGTTTAGGTAGTTTTTTAAACTATATATATATATATATATATATATATATATATATACTGCTATATATATATATATGCTACACTCTTTATATATATACTCTAGAATGGACACGCAAACTCAGATTTTCTACTCATAAAAATATTTCCATGTTCGTTTCTGTTCCTTCAGACTTTTACAATCAGAATTAATATATATATATATATATATATATATATATATAATATAATAATATAAACAAAAACTCTTTATTTATATATATATATATATATATATATATATATATATATATATATATATATATATATATATATATATATATATATATATATATATATATATAAACGATATTGAATGTGTATATATATATATATATAACTATTATATATAACCTTAACCTATATATATATATAATAACCTTGTAATATGTAATATTAATATATATGTATGTATATATATATATATATATATATATATATATATATATTAAAGACTAGCCAAATATTTCTGCTTTCCTGTATTCGCGAATGCAGATATACTATTATGCGAATAATTTTTATATTCGCAAAAGAATGAGATAGTAATTGCGAGATACCAACAAATATGTCACTTTTTATACTATAACTGGAATATTTGCTTCTGTTGTAAGAGTTCAGCGATAAAAAATTGAAAGAATAAAATGCATTAAATTTTTACGTTAACAGAATGCAGGACAATGATGCTGCATGCTCTCAACAACCTCTTTCCACAACCTCCTCAATTTGATGGTAAACAACTATATATATATATATATATATATATATATATATATATATATATATATGTAATAATAATAATAATATGTATAATATAATAATATATATGTAATAATAATAACCAATAGTATATAATTTATATGTATGTAATGTATATATTATAACAATATTCTTCTTTATTGCTGTATAATAATAATATATCAATATAATATATCAACTGTATATGTATATATATATATATATATGTAATATATATGCCTGTAATAATAATAATATGTAATAATAGCCATAATATAATATCAGCAGCCCAATACTGCAATGCTGCGCAACCCAACCAGCCAACGCCGCCAGCCTTCCAGCACCCATTAACCTCTTTGCTAATATTGCCTTGTATAACCCAACCTTCTTGTAACCAGCCCAGCCAACGCCCGCCGAAGCTCTTTCAACGTAACCTTTAGCCTTAATAGCCTTCTTCTTACTGCTTTGCTAACAATATATATATATATACATATATGTATATATATATAGCAACCAATAACTATCTGCTCTTATATATATCTTGTGACATCCCACTTTCCATGTAGAATTCACCTCTCTTGTTGAATTAAATGATACGCTGATTACCATAAATCTTTATTCCTACCATATCCATATAATCCATCCAAAATATATAAACATCAAACCATAACTAAAAAAACCTGTATAAAATGAAAACAAAGAAACAAAAATATAAATCAACTGTTCTTTAAATTAATGAGTTTACTAAATATAATATTTTGATTAAAATTTAATTAGTATTACATTTTCAGATATTTAAAATTTTACAAGAATATTATAATCTATATTTTTACCAAGATAAAAACATTGATTACAATATGAAAAATGAATCTTACATCTTTAACATGTTTAGGCAAAAATATATATATATATATTCAAATATAAAATAATTACATAAATATAATTGCATTTTCATTTATCATTAATTATTAAAGGAATATAATTTATTCAAGGAATCTAACATAGTTTTAAATATTACAATATATTATTATTATTATTATTATTATTATTATTATTATTATTATTATTATTATTATTATTATTATTATTATTATTATTATTATTATTATTATTATTATTATTACTGATGCCACTCGTCAATATTGCATTATTATTATTATAGCATTATTTAAAGTAGAACAATATTTGTCACTGCCATCAGTAACCATAACAACAATTATATTATAAATTATAATTAGATAGAAATTATTAATAACTTGGTTAATTAAAGTTAGTTATACAATAAATGTTATTAGTAATTACCTCTGCTCCTTGACCAAAACTCTCCAACAGCCTAGCTTCACATTTTGGCTGTAAATAATTTATTTCCCTGTCTTTTATATTATTGTTAATAATTAAAAAAAAATAAAGAAAAAATTAATATAATATACATTGATATATAACCATATATATATATATATAATTATACATATATTTATATATATTCAATGTATATTAATGAATGTATTATTTTTTATTTATTAAGATATAATTCCCCAATTTAAAAGAAACTGATCTTTCTAATATTATTCGGAACTTCTATATTTCACTCCTCCCTGACTTCACTGCCTAACTAATATCCTAAGTTTAAAGACTTGTTATCCCAATGTCTTATCTGTCCCGACTGATCACGATCTAAGGTGGTAAGCTCTTATGAAACATTCTAAACCCTCCATCTCCAAATCTATCTCCCTCCACTTCTCTCTCTGTCTCCTCCTGTCTCTCTCTGTCTCTCCCTGTCTCTCTGTCTTTGGGGAGTATCTTAAAGAGGGGCTTCTTTTAGGGGATGCAGATGAGTCACTCCTTTGGATTGGAAATGCGGGGCTGTTCCCATAGGGGTTTTTCGGGAGTTCTTGCGAAAAAGCATCGATATTTACTTTATGGATCGTAAAGCGGCAGAGTTTGAGTTTAAAGCAGTAAAAAGATTTTCAATACATAAATAAGTTAGGAAATATTGGTGCCAGTTGAAACAGAGCCACAACAAATAAGATTTTTATGTGCTTATTCGACTAAAATGAATTTTAAGTCTTAAATTATTGCAACATTATCCCTGGCTCCCAGAAGTTGAGACCAGGATGGTTTCTATACTGCACTTAAACATCTTAATTCAAAATCTTCAAAACTAAAATATAAATTTATCATTGAAAATTTGTAGTAGTTGAAGTTAAAAACTACTTTTAAATTTGAATCAAATTTTTAATCTCAATGCATAA
>JABUQX010142117.1:2500-12500 GCA_015478945.1 Trachelipus rathkii
GGGGAAAGAATAAAAGATGCGAGGAACTTTAAGTATTTGGGAGTTACGGTAAACAGCTGTGGAATGATGGAGGGTGAAATAGAGGAAAGAATAAGGAACTACTCTAGAGGAGTTGGTCAGTTGTATCCCTTGCTGAGAAACAGACATGTGACGAGACAGGTTAAAACGCTGATTTATACCACGATTCTGAGACCAGTACTTTTGTTTGGGTCGGAGTCATGGACACTTACAACTAGAACAAGGAGTAAGATCGTGGCGGCGGAGATGAGGGTGTTGAGGTTGATAGTGGGGGTGACCAGAAGGGAAAGAAGAAGGAATACTGAGATAAGAGAGGAGTTGGGGGTCGAGGCGGTGGAGGATCTGATCGAGAGACAACAACTGAGATGGTATGGACACATCAGAAGGATGGATGAAGAGAGATACCCGGCTAGATTTTATGCATGGCAGCCTGCAGGTGGAAGACCGACGGGACGACCAAGGAAAAGATGGAAGGATGGAGTGGCGGCGGCGGTGGCGAAGAGGGGTTGGACGCTGGATCAGGTGGAGGAACATCGACTGTACGAAGAGAGGGTCCTGTGGAGAAGCATTGCAAACGACAGGGGATGACCCTAAACGGAGGCGCTTGGTGAGAAAGGTGAGAAAATAACATACAATTTTTGAGAGTTTATTTTAAGCGGTCTTTGAATGCGAATATATATATATATGTTATATATATATATATATATATATATATATATATATATATATATATATATATATATATATATATATATATATATATATATATCGATGTCGATAGATATCGGTATCGATATATATTTCGATATATCGAAATCGAAGGTCAGAAAGAAACTTAAGTTTTACCACAAAAGCTACGCTAGCTCTCTTGTGGGTAGATTTGATAGTTGGGATATGTTACTGTGCAATATATATATATATATATAGCAGTTATAGAATATATAGAGTATGAATGATATATATATATATATATATATATATATATATATATATATATATATATATATATATGTATATATATATATATATATATATATATATATATATATATATATATATATATATATATATATATATATATATATATATAAATAAAAAAAAGAAATATATATATATATATATATAATATATATATATATATATATATATATATATATATATATATATATATATATATATATATATATATATATATATATATATATATATATATATATATATATATATATATATATATATATATATATATGTGATATTATATCGATGTTGCTCCAGAAATTGTTTTGCGGGAAAAACGGTATATAAAATAAGAAAGACGGAGGAATAAAATTTGAAAATAAATACACTATTTCTAGAATTTCACCAAGCTCTTAGGTATTTCGCGGCTACATTTCATTTCTTCTATTATATCAATACTTTCGAACGAGTTAAGAATTAAATTTAAAAAGTGTGAAGCTTTGAAAAGAGTTTTAAACTGTTCTTTTTATTAGTTTTAATAATGGTTTTTTCGTTGCAATTTTTTGTAAGCTTTATTTATTTATTTATTTATTATTATTATTATTATTATTATTATTATTATTATTATTATTATTATTATTATTATTATTATTATTATTATTATTATTATTATTATTATTATTATTATTATTATTATTAATATTATTATTATTATTATTATTATTATTATTATTATTATTATTATTATTATTATTATTATTATTATTATTATTATTATTATTATTATTATTATTATTATTTAATATGAATTTGATTTTTTCTAATTTCTTTTATTTTTATTCTTCGTTTATTTAATTATTATTAGTATAATTTTTGGGAGTATTTTTATTTTTAAAAATCTACTGCTTTAGCAGGGGACGCGGGGGATGATATAGAGGGTGGGGGCCGAAGGCCCCACTATGGATCAAAAAAAAAATATATATAAAAATATCAAATATCAATTTATTATTATTATTATTATTATTATTATTATTATTATTATTATTATTATTATTATTATTATTATTATTATTATTATTATTATTATTATTATTATTATTATTATTATTATTATTATTATTATTATTATTATTATTATTATTATTATTATATATATATATATATATATATATATATATATATATATATATATATATATATATATATATATATATATATATATTTATATATATATATATATATATATATATATATATATATATATATATATATATATATATATATATATGTAAAGAACAAGTTATAACAATTTTAAAAATGTTACGCTAGCATATATTCGATGGGTGGTATATAAAGAACTTATTCTTGTACTATGTTATTGTTGTTGTTGTTGTTGTTGCTGTTGTTGTTGTTGTTGTTGTTGTTGTTGTTGTTGTTGTTGTTGTTGTTGTTGTTGTTGTTGTTGTCTATCGAGAATATATACCCTTTTGAACTGATGTGGTTCGTTTGTGCGTTGTATTCTTGTTTACTTTCTTCTGATTGGCTGAAAGAAAGAATCTCATTACCTATAAGGGTTGTTTACGCATACGATTTCCGTCAGTAGGACATTTTTTCGCTGTACTGGTACGATGACATCTCCTCGCATCTCTACATCTGTTGTTGATATCTTCACGAGGAGCTTCGTTATTCCCAATGATGTGTCATTTATATTTAAGCGTAAACCAAATGGTAGTCGTTACGTTGCTTGTATTTCTGCCAAAGGGTCAAATAATAGACCTTTATTCGTTTGTGCTGATGGGTTCATCAAGATTATCGACATCGCTGCTGCATGGGTAGAGGATAAGTGTTTGTTATCCGAGAGATCAACGTTTAGTGAAATATCTAACTGGGAAGACAACATAAGTGGTTCTAATAGAATAGACGTGGTGTTCTCGTCGTGTGACAATATTAAAACCCTTGAGGTACGCCAATATTGGAAACCCATCGATTGTGTGACCTTCTATCGCACATGTATAGGTTTCACAGTTCGAACACCTGAAAATATTACAGCGTTGCTTAAAATAAAAAACGAATTAACATCACATCTTAACGATGTTAACATACTTGAGGACATAATACATATAGCACATGGTGTAATCTATGATATTTACACCGAAACATGTGGTTTCCCGTATAATGCAGTATACAGGAATGCTTTAATAACTATCAGCTTGGATGAGTTTACTTCTCTCTTGTATGAGAGAATGAGTGCTGCTGAATCAAAATATACCGAAAAATGGTTTAGTGTTGCTGAAGGCATTTATACTTACATTCTTTCAAAGGGTGTTGAATCTTTAGAGAGATATATAGAACGTACCCAACTTGAATCCTATGTTCTCTGATTAGATGAATTAATATATTTAAAATAAACATGTTTTTATATAACACTCTTTTCAATGAAAATTATATGTTATAAAATATGAAAACTTGTTTTACTTCCCTCGTATGTTCGCTTTATTGGCTAAGTTGTTAATGATAGCTGTTTATTCGTCTGGTTGTTGTGTGTTAAGTCTGTTATGCTCATAGTTTAGCTTTACAGAGAGTAAAAACTTTACTTTGTCTGCCCTTACCCATTAGGTATTATGATGGTTAGGTAAGGTTATGCTAAATTTTTTGTTAAATATTACTATGTTAATGTAAAATTAACATTGTCATGTTGGAGATATGGTTGACAAAGTATGAATAAGTTGCGCTTTGTCCACCTTGTTAGTTACTTTACGGATGTTAAGTGTGAAACTTTGCTAATGTTAACCATTTATTCTTGTTTAAGATGTGTCTGGTTTGCCTTTGTACATTATATTCTTAGTTCAGGTAATGTTATGTTGACTTTATTAATATGAAAACTTTTGTGACGACTGCACACTTTCGTCGGTCTGTATGATAGTTACACAAGGTTATAGTAAATTTTTGTTACATATTACCATGTTAATGTAAAATTAACATTGTTATGTTAGAGACATGCTTGACAAAGTGTGAATAAGTTACGTTTTTGGATGTTATGTTAGTTACTTTACTGATGTTAAGTGTGGATCTTTGTTAACGTTGACCGTTTATTCCTGCTTAAGATGTGTTAGGTTTCTCGTTGTGGGTTATATTCATAGTTCAGATGATACTAAGTAAGCTTTATTAAAGCGAAAACTTTGTTATGTCAACATATATTGTCTGATCTTTGTATAAAGAACTTGATTTTATGTTATGTTTATTCAAAATGATACTCGAAATGTGACCTTAATCAATAGATCAATAGATCACAGATGGTCAGGAGGGTGGTAGGATGGGGGCTGGATGGTGGTTTGATTTAGTGATTTACTGCTTTAGGGTATGTAAAAACGTAAATTTGTAAGTTATAAACATAAAAAGAATAAGAAATTTTGATTTATTTATTTATTTATTTATTTATTTTTTATTTCTTGATGGTTCTGAAACCATTATTTTCGAAATCTACAGACCCAATAACATATATAAGGACACCAATATTGCATCATTACACTAATATTTAATAACTCGGCACCGCACCGGAGCCAGCACCGGTGCAGCTGTCAACTCCTACTCCTCCTTCCTCATTCTTCTTCCACCTTCCTCATTCTTCTTCCCTCCTTATTCATCTTTCATCCTTTCCTTCTTCCTTTGTTTTTGCACTCTGTGCCAGTCGGGACCCCCTAATGGGGGGTCCTAGACACCCTACACTGACTTATAACCATCATATTCGAACTCTACGACCTCGATAACCCTTATAAGGACACCAGCATTGTTGTTATACGACTGTTTATTAACTGGCACCGCACCGGTTCCAGCACTCCGACTCCTCTGATTCTGAATCCTTTCTTATTCTTCTTCCTTCCTCCTTTCTTCCTCCTTCCTCCTCCTTCCTTCTTCTCTTCTTTCTTCTTCTTTCTTTCTTTCTTCTTCTTTCTTCTTCTTCTTCTTCTTCTTCCTCTGTTTTTGCATTCCATGCATTTCTTCTTCTTTTTTTTTTTTCCAACTGGGACCCACCTCCGGTGGGGGGTCTCTGGACTTCGAAACCGAACCCAACTCCCCCCTGTCTCCGAATCCTTCTCCATCTCCGTCTCCGAATCCGAATCCTACTCCGTCTCCAAGTTTCAGTCTTTTACGATCATTTTTAATTTTTTAGTGGGGCAGCCCTTCTCCAGGGGAGGACGCAGAGAAACGTAATCTCTTCCGACGAGATTGTGTCATCATATAGCTCATCCAAATTTCACTCCGATTCGTTAAGCCTAACAGGATTTTCAGGACGAATTTGACCTTGCGCTAAGGGGGCAGCACCCCCTTAGGGGTGACCTACGGTCACCAAAACTCGAATGGGATCAGTTTATCACCTTCATAGAACATATACCAAGTTTGAAAGCGATACGTTAACTCTAACCCATGTAGATATATATCGGACTCAGAACCGGATGCGAAGAAGAAACCGCGGTGGAAATCGGTGTCGGAGGGCGTAAAAAACGATCCCTTTACAGGGATCGTTTTCGACTCAGACTGATTTCCTTCCGAATCGAACTTCGAGTACACACACAATGTATGTGTATGGCGCACGCGCGTCATCTGTAAATTGTCGGTCAAAACAGACCTTCGGTCTGTTGAACTCCAGGTGCCTCGGTTGCCCAAACGCTTGTTAGGCCTAAACTTCACCCACGCAGATCACGCCGGGCGGCGTAAGCAATATCGTCCACCGGGGTGACCACCCATTATATCCACATCCTACAGACTTGAATTTACACGGATTCGTCCTATCCCATTCCCATACATACATTATATTCCAAGTTTCCAGACCTATATCTCTATTCCTTCATATCGAAATAGGTTGTGGTCAAACCGGACCATCACTATTTATATATATATATATATATATATAGTTATATGGTGAGTTATATATGGTATATATGGTTATGGTTACTAAGGATGGAGTTGGAAAGCAAAAGTCATGGGAATATATATATATATATATATATATATATATATATATATATATATATATATATATATATATATAGTTTTTGGTCATTGTGAAGTGCAGACGTGTTTTTGAGTGCTCTCGGTTGATAGTTTATATTTATTTTATTTATTGTTATTATTATTATGTAAAGCTGTGTTTAGTGAAAATGTGTGTTTTTCAATCTTGTCTTTGTTTTAATTAAAGTTTTTATTAAATCATATCAGTTGGTATACATTTATTAGATTCAGTGAAGTTCTGCGCGTGGAGTTTTTAAAAGATAAGTTCTAGTTTTAAGTTTTTTTCTTTTCTTTGTCAAGTTTTGTGGTTGCGAATTTTTAGTAGGGTAAATTGGGAAAGGTTACGTAAGTTTGAGTTTTATTTTTTTATTTATTATACAAAATTTGATTTTTAATTAATTTTAGCACATTAAACTTTTTAACTTAGGTTTTAGCGTTTGATGAATTTTATCCCGATTTTTCCTTTTGTTTTTGTCTGTCTTTGGCTTTTGTTCTTGTTTGTGTGTGTGTGTGTGTGTGTGTGTGTGTGTGTGTGTGTGTGTGTGTGTGTGTGTGTGTGTGTGTGTGATGGCAGATTTGCGTAGGTGCGGGCTTTCTATTGACTTCACCAACATCCGTGGCTTAAATTCTAACTCTGCTTCCGTTGAATACCACCTCTCTAACTCTAACCCTAATCTTTTGCTCTTGTCTGAGACTCAGATGGCTAAGAATTCATCCTCTAACTCGTTTAATGTATCCAACTATAACTTATTTCATAATTTCCGTCTAAAGGGTGGAGTATGTGCCTATGTAAACATAAACACTCCTATAACACGTCTCGAGAATCTCGAATCTCCTAACTCGATGTTCTGTGGCTTAAAATCTTTCTTCCTTCTACTACAATAATCTTGTGCTTCTGCTACTGTTCTCCTAACAGAACAGATTTTCACGCCTTTTTGAATATCTTACTACTTCTCACGAGACTGTTATTATATCTTCTCATCCAAATACTGAGGTCCTCTATTTAGGGGATTTCAATGTACACAACACTGAATGGTTGGGGCCCTCTCATACTGATTTAGGTGGGGAGGAGGCCGAATCATTCAGCATTCTCAACGATCTGGAGCAACTAATTAAAGAACCCACACATATTCCGGATCGTCCCAACCAATTCTTGAACACACTTGACCTATGTTTCACCACTCATTCCTTCCTATAAATACACCACCTTCGCTCCTATTGGTAAATCTGACCACAACCTTATATCTTTTAATTTTAATACTTTCTCTCCAACAGCTCCATCCTGCCCTATGCTTCGGCTTCTGGCACTTTTGATCTGGAAAGTTTAGGGCTTTGTATGTTTCTACGCTAACTATAATTGGAATGACTGCTTTTCCTCTGGTGACGCTTCGGCTTCTGCCGACAAGGTGGGAGCTGTAATCGCTGATGGGATGAGCAGGTTCATTCCTTCTTCGACTAAATCTTTCTCTCCTCATAATCCATGGTTCGATCGCAATTGCTCTCTGGCCATTCAGGCTAGAGACAATGCGTATCGGGGGTGGAAAAATTCTCGTTCTCCTATCACTCTCGCTAATTTTCATTCAGCTTGAAATCGTTGCAGGGCTCTTCGACGAGCAAAGCGGGCTTTCATCAAACGAAAGTGCGCTAACCTCCTTGGTTCTCCTACTGACAAATCTTTCTGGCCTCTTGCCAAAAACATCTCCAACAACTTCTGTAAATCTACCTTTCCTCCTCTTATTCGATCTGATGGTTCTGTTGCTAACTCTCCAACTGAAAAGGCCAATCTCTTCGGCTTCCTGGCTTTTCCTCTCAACCTCAACCCTGATGATTCTGGCATTCCTCTCTCCTCCTTCCTTTCCAGGTGTCCTAAGTGCCTTGCCTGAGATTACATATGACAGAGTGGCTGGGATTCTGAAATCTATGAACGTTATGAAATCTATGGCATTCCTCCCTGAGTTTTGAGGGAGTGCTTCCGTGCTAGCCCCTCCTCTCGTTCAACTATATTCTCTATGCCTCAATACTAGCACTTTCCCTCAGTGTTGGAAGCGTGCATATGTCCAACCTATTCCGAAAAAAGGAAGCCGCTCTGATCCTTCTAACTATCGCCCTATAGCTCTAACCTGTATTCTATCTAAGATCTTTGAAACCCTTCTCAACTCTCACTTCTTAGACCATCTGGAATCTCATTCCCTTCTTTCCGATCGCCAGTACGGCTTTCGGTGCTCGAGGTCTACTGGTGATATACTTTCCTATCTAACAGATTTATGGTTTTCCACCCTTAGGAATTACGGGGAGACTTGCGTGGTGGCGCTTGACATATCCAAAGCATTTGACCGGGTATGGCACGCGTCACTGCTCTCCAAGCTCCCCTCCTTGGTTTCCTCCTTCTCTTTGCTTACTTATGTCTAGCTTTCTTTCAAATCGCTCAAAATCGGCTGTTGTTGATGGGGCGACTTCTTCTTCCTTTTCTGTCAATAGTGGTGTTCCTCAGGGTTCTGTCTTATCTCCTACTTTATTCTTGCTTTTCATTAATGATCTTCTCGTCTGCACATCTAACTCTATCCACTCATATGCCGATGACTCGACCCTTCATTCTTCAACTCATTTCAATTCTGCTCCCTCTTTTACTTCTAGAATTGCCTCTCGTCTTAATCTTCCGATTCAATTCTCGCTGATTAGATAGAAGTTCCCGGTGGGGCCGTCTCAACCTTGTGAAATTCAATTCTTTAAAAACCCAACTTCTACAAATCTCCCTCTCTAAGACACTTTCTAACTTTCCTATCTCTTTCGACGGTTCTCTCGTCTCTCCTGTTGACAATATAAACATCCTTGGCCTTAACATAAACAAAAAAATGTCTTGGAAACCTCACATCACAACGGTTGCTAGGGCGTCCTCAAAGAAACTGGGAGTTCTGTTTAGACTGCAGACTTTTCCTCTTGATATATGCTTCTGTTATACAAGGGTCTCTTCCTCCCTTGTATGGAGTGTTCTCATATCTTGGGGGGCTCAGGTTTCACCCGGCTTTTGGATAGGGTCGAGTAAGGCTAAAAGACTTATAAACTGTCCTGTACTTTCTAGTTCACTTGACCCTCTATCTTTGCGCGCGATGTTGGTGCTTTATCTCTTTTCTATAGGTACCGTAGCGGCAGGTGCTCGAGGGAACTTTCCACTCGCGTGCCACCTCCTTTAAGACGCCCTCGTAGCACAAGGGGTGCTGTGTCGGCACATGAGTTTTGTGTTGATGTTAGCAACTCCAGACTAGTTCGCTGCGGCTTCCTTCTTTCCTGTCACCTCTGTTCTGTGGAATTTCATCTTCTGTGTTTCCTACTCAATTTAATCTCCCTCACTTTTAAAGCCCGCGTCTGTGCTCATCTGCGTAATTTGCGTTAGTTGAAATTTTGTTGAGTGTAACACCCCCTCCTTGAATAGGGCTTTGCCCGTGAGCGGTGGTGATAACTGTAAATATATATATATATATATATATATATATATATATATATATATATATATATATATATATATATATATATATATATATATATATATATATATATATATATATATATTGAACATCCTTCTTGGCGTGAACAGTGTTTGTAATACAGCAGATGGTATAGTTATGGGTTTATTGCGTACATTCATCGGTGCAAGATTATTTTAAAAACCTGGTGTACATGTTCTAATCTAGTTATACATCAGAAATTTTTTTTCTTTACGGTATCTAATACACCTCTTAAGACTGATTAAATGCGTATTGTTTATGTATCTGATAACGTTCATGGTCATAGGATACGTGCATCAGCCTCTGTGAAAGAAGAAATAGATCAATAGATCATGGATGGATGTGAGGGGTGAGAGTAGGGTGTTTGTTTGCGTTACTGCTTTCTTGTTTTATTTCGAAAATTCCTGAAAATTCATGACGACCATATACCACAGCTGTCCTGTGACGAAGCGATTTTCAAGACATTTCGAAACATTCTCTTAATTCTGCTTTAAGAAGATTTTTTTTTGTGA
>JABUQX010142118.1:0-5000 GCA_015478945.1 Trachelipus rathkii
AGTATATATATATATATATATATAAATATTTTTAAAGCTTTTCTATTTTAAATATTATAAGCATTTAAAAATACTAAATTTAAGAAAAATCATTAAATATTATTTAGACAAAATTGTTTTATTTCGTTTATTTATGAATTAAAAGACGAGAAATAGAAAAGAAAAGAAGAACAAAGAAAATTAAAAAATGAAAAAGAAAAAAGAAGAAACTAAGAATGTCAGAATAATAATAATAATAATAATAATAATAATAATAATAATAATAATAATAATAATAATAATAATAATAATAATAAAAAATATTATAATAATAATAATAATAATAATAATAATAATAATAATAACAATACATAATAATAATAATAAAAATAATAATAATAATAATAATAATAATAATAATAATAATAATAATAACAATAACCGGTCTACAAAAGAATAAACATTTTTTTTTCCTGGCATGGACGTTTCCAGCTTTTTTATATTCTAAATCTGATCTCAAATTTGGTCTATCACATCCCATTTCTATGCAATCAACAAACCACATTTTCATGGATTTTACACGAAATTAACACTTTGTCACTGATGATTGCAAGTAATTGTGCTATTTATTTTGTGGTAAAGATAAAGGTATTTAAACAATAGTGTTTATTAATATCATTTTATGTACATTTCACAATTTATTACATTTTTACACTATTACATATTACAATCATTTTATGTACATATCACAATTTATGTAATATTTTTCATTTGCTACAACATCCGAAAGAAGGAGATGCCGTAATGACACAGATATCTTCTGCTACATCTGTGGGAGCCACTTTATGATCAAAGGCAACATTAATACTCTTTGTCAAGAGGGTGTGTTTTGTCTACTTTAAAGTAGGACTGGGAGACCAAGACAAATATTGGGCTCACAACAAAAGTAAAATTTGTATTGAAACTTGTATGGGATCATGGTCTAAAGGAAAGGGATGCTAAGCTGAGATTTGGTGTGCAAATGGTTTGTAGAGAACCAACAAACCAAACCTGTGGCTCTATTTACTGAACTACCGAAGATTGATGTTGAAAATATCAGTTTACCTTCTACAGATGATGAAAAGGATGCTCTGATCGAATATACGCCATCTATTGCAGATTCTGATACAATTGCTATGATCAGTCAGCCTGAATTGAATGATCTGGTGAGAGATTTGTATTTGACAAAGCAGCCTGCTGAGTTGTTGGCTTCCAGGCTGAAAGAGAAAGAGAAGCATCACTGCTAAAGTATTCCATTCAGATAATCAACTTGTTTATTGTAATGATGTTGAAGGGATTCTTCTCAATATGAGACTGATCGCATATGATTCAAGTGAATGGAGACTTTTTATTGACATCAATAAAAGAAGTTTGAAATGTGCGTTACTGCACAGCAGAAATATATATGGTTCTAATCCTCAATAGGACACTCTGTTCAAATGAAAGAAGAGTATGCCAATATCAAGAAAATTCTGGATAGATTGCAATACCATCTTCATGGATGGTTAATTTGTGGGGATTTGGAAATGATTAATTTTCTGCTGGGGCAGCAAGGAGGTTAAACCAAATACCTTTGTTTCATGAATGCTACTAGGGCAGTAGGGCTACATTGGAAAACTAGGTGCCGAAGATATCACGCATCGGTGATAAGAACATCAAGAATGAGCCTCTGGTTGATAGGAATAAAATTGTGTTTCCCCCACTACACACACTCAGTGCCGAGAAGAAAAAAGCAGAAATATTTGATGGCCCTCAAATAACAAAACTCATCGGACCCACACTTTGCTACAACAATACGATCATGAGACCCAGGTTCTTTTTTCTGCATCGTACATTTTCTGATGGTACGGAACTTCCTTTGGGAACAGGTGGGACAACCTACCGAGATTGTGTGGAGGAGCCGCTCTCGGAGCTCTGACTTGACGTAGAAATGAGCATCAGTTCACTACTTACAGATTGTCACTTGACGACTTTCGCAGAAAGAACTTGGGTCATGTGAGCGAACAGCAAGGTAAACGTTTTCACCAAGACATTAAAGTTATGGAAGAACGATACCAAGGCCGATAAGACACCAACATGATGACAGACTACTGCTGGTCCTTCATGAGAGACATCTTACAAGCTTTATATCGGAGATCGTCAAAGAAGAGGACGTTTATGCAAATGTAACATCACTATTGTCAATTAGCATTTTTGCACATATTTTCTTTAATTTCACATGTCAATTCTAAAATGGTAATGAGCATTCACTCACATTAATATGCATTCACTATCACAATTTTGTGCTACGAATCATTAAATGTATTTTTCATCATTATTGTATATTGTATCTTATCTTATTCTTGTCTGTAAGTCTGTTCAGCTCTTCAAAAAATTGTCAAAAATTTGCTGTTTATTTGAAATTGCAATATGTGATATTTCAAAACCTGATGTGATTGACTAAACCCGATGACAGATTTGGAATCAGCACCCCAGAATTACCTTAAAACCATTGGAAAACCCTATGCCAGAAAAATGTTGTTGACCAGTGTATGAATAATAAAAAATGAAAATAAAAATAAAAATAAAAATAAAAATAAAAATAAAAATAAAAATAAAAATAAAAATAAAAATAAAAATAAAAATAAAAATAATAATAATAATAAAAATAAAATAAAAATAAAAAAGAAGAAGAAGAAGAAGAAGAAGAAGAAGAAGAAGAAGAAGAAGAAGAAGAAGAAGAAGAAGAAGAAGAAGAAGAAGAAGAAGAAGAAGAATTTATATTTTTGTTTTAAAAACAATATTATTGGTCCAAACCTCTCATGGTCCCATTAACGGTGTGATTTGAACTGTTGAAACCAACCTCTTCATTCCGTTGATTTGAGCATTTCAGACGCAAACCTCTCATGCCTTTCTCATCGCTAAAGTTCTTTTCTTCTTTGCCTGCCTAAAACATTGAAAATTTTACAAGGACAAGTACTGATTAATTAAAGCAATAATTTACCATTACTTATAAATATTTTAGTATAAATAATTAAAATAACTAAAAGAATGCAAATCAGACAAGTTTTAAGTATGTAGAAGATATTTATTTTAATTTTAATATATATATATGTATATATATTTATATATAACAACTAATAATAATATATAAATAATATAATAATGTAATATATATAATATATATATATATAATATATATATATATTACACCAATAATAATAATATAATATATATAATATATAATATATATAATAATAATAATAATAATAATAATAATAATAATATATGTATATTTATATTGGCTTCAACATGTAATATATTTTAATAATAATATGTATATAAATATAATGTATATAATAATAATATATATATATATATATATATATAAATATATGTATGTAATATATGTATATATAATAATAATATATGTATAATAATATATATATATATATATAATATAATATATATATATAATATATAATATATAATATATATATATATAATATATATATATTTAATAATAATATATATATATATATATAATATAATATATATATATATATATATATAACAATAATAATAATATGTATATGTATGTATATATATAATAACTAATAATAATAATATATATGCTCAACTCTTCCTTTAATAACATATATATATATATAATAATATAATATGGTTACCAAAGGGACCATAAACGGCTGCTGGGACCTATCGCTGTTAAAACCAAGTTACATGAAGAGACATGAAAATTTTTTAAACTAAAGACGAAAAGCTTTTCTGTGCTTTAGGTTGCACTTTGTTCAATCGGATGATGGAGATCGTAGAAAATTGGAAGCGGAGATTCAATTAAAGCTGTGGCGATCTAGTTGGTTGATGAAAGCTTGATTTTTTCAACCATGAGTTGCCATTTTTTATCAGTCATCAGAATATTATTTAAGATGGTGCCAAATTTAACTTCCCGCTCCGTGTTGTTCATGGTCCTGCCCCTGCAAATGAAGATGCAGAAGCTCTCAGTGAATTTGCGATTTGATGTATTGGAGTTGATTTGCAAAATATTTTGACGAGTGGTGTCTATGAAATGATTAAGAAAAGACCTTTGTTTTACCAAAGCTGGGTTCGGATTATCTATGGAGAGGTCATATTTGTGCTGGTATATGCGGCTTTTTAAGTCGATTGTTTCACCTATATAGGTTGATTTTCACTGATTGCATTCAATTTTGTATGTACAAAGGATGGGCTGAGCCGAGGTTGACAGTTGGATGGTGCTCCTGCAACACTCTCCCCAGCTTGACAACACTCTTAACAGATGCTACCCCGCTCGGGAGTAGTTTCTTGTAGGTGTGATAGTTATCCGTGGGAATGTTTAAGAAAACCCACTTCCCCTTCTGCCCCCACCTCTAATTCTTTCCTAACCCTATCCATATACAAATTGAATAACCAAGGGGACGTAACTCATCCCTGTCTCACTCCTTAATTAATATTAAACCAATCACTTTTAACTTCATTTATTCTTACAAACGGTTCATTATCGTCATACATACTTTTGATTCCATTCAAAAGCCTACCACCAATACCATATATCACTAACGCCTGTCATAGACCCTATTAATATATCACATGCACAGTAGCAATTCGTCAAAACCTATACACCATTTATTCTTCTTCTCTCACATTTTCTCAATCACTTGTTTCAATGAAAAAATTTGATTCACACATCCTCTACCACCTCCAAACGCACCTTGTTTTTCACCAATCAGTTCCTCAGTCACTCAGACACTCGACGTACTATATCGACCAAAATACCAGCATATCTTCCCTACCACACTCAATAAACTAATTCCCCTATAATTCCTACTGTTCCCCTTATCACCCTTCTTACTCTTACATAACTGTACTATTACTATTCTTCTCAATCCCTCAGAACTATACCCTCCATAAACGCTTTGTTACACAAATTCGAAATCCATTCAATCATCATCTCGCCTCCGTTCTTG
>JABUQX010142120.1:0-2500 GCA_015478945.1 Trachelipus rathkii
AGTTCGCTCTCAATTTACAAAGCGCGTTTTCGCATTTATCGATATGAAACGCTTTCGCGTTTCATTAACCCGCTTCATATATATATATATATATATATATATATATATATATATCACCATATATATATATATATATATATATATACATAACCATATATATATATATATATATATATATATGAAACTATAAATGTAGACAGCGAAATCAGAAAATTTTTGATTCCTTAAGTCTTATAATAATAATAATAATAAATATCGCCATAACCATGTGTATAATAATAATAAATATGTGTATGTAACTCAATAATGTACATGTGTATGTAATAATAATAATAATGCAGTGGCTGAAAATGATGATTTATGCATGGAATGGTGTTGATGGTTGACGGTTCATTTCCTTCTTCTTCAATCTCGTATCTGCAATGGACAAATCATTATATATCTGGCTTGCTCAGCATTACACGGGCGATGTATCAGGTGAGCATTCGTGCTATGTCTGCTTTGAATTTGATCAGCAAAAATGTTACAGATCATACCGAACGAGCAGTGGACTTTGTCGACGGTGCTAACGCGCCTTGATTTCTCTCTCACATATGAAATGGCATCTCCCAGCAGCTGTATATCTTTCACTCTTGGCTGATCAGGAAGTGATTATTTGTTCAAAAACTGAAAAGCTAATCTCTTCAGCCTTGTTTTCCTCTAACCTGGACGTTCTGTTCTCTAACATACATTCTCTCTCGGTGTCCTACGCTGTGATTACATTTGATCGGTGCATGGGCGAAATCTCTGAACGTTAGGAAGGCGGGTGGCGGATGGCATTCCTCCTCGAGCTTTGGGTGTTGGCCATTATCTGTCACACCTCGTTTAACTCATACTCTCTGTAATATAAATACTAGCCTTTCCTCTAGTGTTGGAGCTCAGTTGTCAACCTCATTGACCTCTACCTATCTTACTAATATAACATGTTCTATCTAGGATGCCGACCTTATAGTCTAACTGTGACCATCTGACTCGTTCAGTCATAATTTCGCTTTCAGTATCAAAGTCTGTGCCTATTTCTAACCGGTTATGGTTTTTCGCTCTAGGAACTACAGGGAGACTTGCGTGGTGGCGCTTGACATGTCCAAGATTTGACAGAGTATGGCACGTGTCACTGCTTTCCAAGCTCCTTCCTTCTACTCTTTGCTTACTTATGTCTATCTTTCTTCAAATCGCTCACTATCGGCTGTTGTTGGTGAGATACTTCTTCTCTCTCAATAGTAAATTCTTCAAAGTTCTATCATATTCCTGCTGTTCACTTTCCGGTGATCTTCTCACAGCACCTCTAACCATTATACGATGGCTCGACCCTTCATTCTTCAAATCCCCATATCAATTCTGCTCCCTCTTTTACTTCGAGAATTGCCTCTTAATCTTTCCGGTTCTATTCTCGCTGATCTGGATAGGAATTTCAGTTGAGGAGGTCTGAAATTCAATTCTTACCGTGCAACTACAATCTCATGTAAAACACCTTCTTTCCTATCTCGCCGACGGTTCTCTCGTTTCTACTCCTGTTGACAATATCGCTTATCAGCAGCGCCTTACCGCAAAAAATGTGAGACCTCGTCTGGCAGTTGCAAGGACAGCCTCAAAAGCTGGAAGTTATGTTTGGGTTGCAGGACTTTTCTCTTCGCAGTTGCTCCAACTATACAAGGGTCTCATCCATGCTTTCACCTCTGGGCGGGAAGAAGGTTCTTGTTCCTGGAGCTTTTGGACGGGTCGAGTCAAGGTCAATGGCTCTCACCAAAGCTTTGTTCTTTTTCAGTTCCATAATGCATCTATCTTTGTGGGTGATTTTGATGCTATCTCTTTCCTGTAATTCACAGCAGGTCAGGAACTTATCTCTTACCTGCACCATCCCTCAGCACAAGGGGTGGTGTGCACACGAGTTTTGTATTGACATTCCGGTAACTAGGCTGATTAGTTGTGATTTTCTTCTTAGCCTCTTTGTATGGAGTTCTCTGTTCATCTTATGTTTCTGTGATTAATCTCAACGCAAGTACCGTCTGTCTCTACATCAAGCATTGCTTGGTGAACTGAGAGTATATACCCTCTTGGTGGGGCTCTGCAAGTGAATGAGTGGTGACAACTGTAATCACAGGGCGACAGATATGTGGCATATGAACTGAATCTCACCTCACATGAAACCTCATTCCAGATTATCAGAAAATCACTCTCTTCAACATTGCGGACCATATATCACCAACCTAAGAATTTTGACCTTTTCAAACGAATTCTAGTGCTGCAATCATGGCTCTCTGGTTATATCGAATTGCCGATCCTATCCTCCTTTCATTTCCTTTCCACACCAACACAAACACATTCACCACACCTCATTTTCACCATTTCTTTCATCTCTTGTTTCAGTCACGGCGAGGCAAATCTTGCCCTTTCGTCATCCATCACCTCTCTCTATCTTTATATCCATTTATTTCACTCTTATTTCAATACTACTTACCCT